>VDFB02072075.1:0-10176 GCA_007258455.2 Sequoia sempervirens
TGGAGATTTCATCAAATAGAAGAAAAATATCAAGTGTTGATTGTGTTTGTACATAGGTAGAAGGTGTTGGTGTAATGCATGGTAATAGTACAAATGAATATGATAGTGTTTATACCAGCCTTCAACTTGATCAATCATCTGTAGGTGTTTATAATGAAGAAATCAATGATGATTTCCAGTCTATGAATGAGAAATATGAACCTGATACTTGTGGAAGTAGTATGGACAACGAATAATATGTGTATGTAAATGATTCATCAAATGAATTAGCTCAGGTAGTTGATTATATAGAGCATGCAAATGATGGTGATGTAAATGATGAATAAGGAGTTTCCTTCTTGTTTGATCTTCTACCTTCTTTTGTTTATGTTTCTAATTTTGAAGTTGTTACCGATTGTTTGAATGAGGATAGGTTGGGCATAAATATGCATGAAAATAAACATGTAGAGAAAAATGTTTTCACAATTGATAATATTCAATGTGATGGGTTTACACTTGAAGAATGTGATGTGGGTGATCTTATGGATGCATATGAGAACCTCTTTCTTTGGTGTGTAACTTGTAGTCTTCCTCATGCACAATGCACTTCTAGAGGGTCATATGAAAATGCTGCTATTGAGTTGAGTGTGGAAGAAGAAGTGTGTCATAGGTCTAATAGTAGCAACACATGTGCCATAATAGATTGCCTAGAGATTGAAACAAAGAGAAAATGTGAAGTGTGCATCTCTTTGCATGAAGTGTCTCATGGTTGTTATGGTTGTCCTAATGAATTTTGTATCAACATAAGTAATTTCGAGGTATGTTGGTTTTTTGGTGTCCCAAAAGATGGAAAAATGAGTGATTCACTTGGTCTCAACATATATCTTGTGATGGTGACGAGAAACATGTTCTCTAGGCTAATATTCAACATACTGCTCAAGTTCCTTATATTCTTGAGCTTCAAAGTTTTCATTTTATTTGCTAGAAGATGTCACATTTTACATGGAGTAGATGACACATTTTACCTAGTATTTACACAAATACCATGTTATATCTATGCATAACGCCATTAAATTATTGAGTGGTATGAGCTAGACAAGGTGTTGAGGTAGTTCAGGTTATAACAAGATATCCTTCATCTACCACATGTTTGGACATAGAGGATGAGGCAGATTGAGTAGTAGGGCCATGATTGGATAAGAAAGTGGTGAAGGATAGTTGGATCATGTTAGCATAGGTGTATTAGGATAGATAATAAAATATAATAGATGTAATTACCATGGTGAGGTATGATGTTTGGTGGGTGGCATCAAGCTTAAGAAGTTAAAAATACCTTGACATCAAATGACCAAGGATATGAGTGCCATGATACAATCAGTATTGAGAGAATAGTATTGGTAACTATAGCAATGAGGTTGGAGAGTGGAGGTATAGGTGGTGTCAATAGAAACACAATAAAGGGGAGAGTGAGGATAGTTTAATGTATCATGTGCCTATTCAGGTAGAGGTTGAAGAGGCATGATCACTAGAGGCACCAAAGGTAGAGGATATTATAGATATCCTATATGAAAATATTGCATGTGTGAGAGAAAATGGATGCTTTAGATATAGAGTGAGACATGCTAAAAGTAGAGAGAGATAGAGCATATGTAGAGAGAGATGTTTCATAAGTAAAGAGGCATGATACATGGTAAGATAGGGATAGGTTATCATTTTGATTGGATGTGGCACAAGTAGAGGGGTAATGATTGATATAGGAGATGGATCAATCCAAGGGTATACTAAAGTCACATGACATGTTGCAATAATTATCTAATATGATGAGGGAATTGATGGATGCATCTAGGAAGTATTAAAAGAGACTTATTATTACATGGTATTGCATGTTGGTATATGATTAAGTAGTACAAATAGAGTAGATGATCCCACTTATGTAGAGTACTTGAGTACTCAATCAAGAGGCACATGCATATCATAGTTGATCTAAAAGCCACCATGACCACAACTATTATTACCAAGGCCATTAGCTAGGCCACCAAAGAGAGAGGGGGATAATGGAAATGATGCATGGTTGGTCATATGAAGGATAAATTTTTTATGAGGCCATGTGCCATATATTTTTGAAATATTATACATACCTTTAATGATGATATATATATATGAGTTTTGGAGCTATTTATAGTGAAACAAGAAAAAATGGGGTAGGGTTCTAACACATAGGGTTTTATACTACATTTGGGATATTTCACCAAGCATACTATAAATAGAAAGGGAAAGATGGGGTGAATGAACCTACCTATTCTTCTATTTCATTCAGGAAATAAGATCCCTCAAGTTAAAATCCACTTTCAACCCTTAGGTGAGTGAATTCTTTGAGGAATCTTGCAATTTCCTTTATGTGTTAGGACAGGGGTCTAGGTCAAACAACTATTTGGGGAGAAAGATTAAAAACATCAAATCAAATCCAAAATGCAATCAAGCAATTGGATTTATTAGATTCAACATAAACTTGAAGGAACCTACAAAGTTTCTAGCAAATATGGAAGTGATAAATGTTGTGTACTCTCATAAAATGGTGTTTTCAAAAGTTGTCTAAGGACTCATTTTCCCTATGGCGAATGGGTCCTATGTAGGGATCTTCAAAAATGGTTTTTGGGTCCTCTGCTCTCGTGTCTGCACTTCCAGATTCCCGATTTTCATAGTCGGGCAGTTGAAAATAAATCCAAGATCTGAGTTTCTATGAGATGACAAAAAAGGTGACCACTTTGATAACTTTGCAATTTTGTACTTTTGAGATATTCAAATTGTCTTCAACTTGAAAATCTGTAACACACAAAGAGAGGGAAAAAAATGTTTATTTTTGGTGAATGGGGGTTTGCCTTGGTCAAACCCCATTTTGGTATTCAAACCTTGAAATGAAACAAAATAGCATGAAAGGAATGTTGAATGAATAACTCAATGTTACAACTCACCAAACCCTTGGATGAACCTTGGAATGTAGATCTGCAACTTTCATGAAATGGATTCAATGGATGTGGATCTTGAACCTTGAATCTTGATTTTAAATGATGCTTTGAATGCTTGAATGGATCATGAAATTAACATCACCATATTATCTCCAATAACATGCATGCTGCAATGAGACTTTGATATGATAATTAGATATTGATTGCTACAATAATTCTTTTATAAATATTCTCTTGAATACCTTGAATTTCTCTTGAAATGCTCTTGAAATCTCTTATATTGCTTAGATAAAAATTTTGCTAGGTGAAACATAGTGAAATAACCCTATATGTTATAGATATGTAATCTCATTTCAGTTCAAATAATCTTGCAAACAACCATTTGGGGCTCATGGTTTTGGGCCATGATGAAATAGCACAAAACATGTTTGGGAAGTGCAGGATAGAACCAGGGAGGATGACTGACACATGAGTGGAATGGGTCCTGGGTCTCTTCCTAAGGAAAAACAATTGCTATCAGGGAATGGTATGATACAAAGAACATTAACATTGAATGTTGGTTTCCTCCTTTTGAAAAGTAAATAATTGAGCAGGTTTTGGGAATTAGGGACAGACTAGACAGTGGCCCTAAATTAGGTGAGATCCACAATGGTGTGAAGGCAAGAGTGCCTTCCACCAGCACAGAGCTCAGACACAAGTCAGAATAAATTTTGACAGCAGGATTATGAGCATCATGGATATATAAGCCATGCACTAGTGGGAAAAATGCAACTAGGTTCAGAACACTAAATGATGGAAACTGTAGTGGGGGTGAAATCATAGGGACTCAGAATGCCACTTTGATTTGTTTCCACTTTGGTAGGAGGATGCTGGTAAACTCCATAAGTGGCGTCAAAATAATAAAACAAGTAACAGCTCAGAGGATTCTCGTCATGCAAGAATCAGTGAAGCAAAATCAAGGTAGAAATGAAAAGATGGACCAGCCATATCAGGGGACACAGTGTGGTTGTACCTGTTTACTCCCAAGAAAAAGTTCAGAGGAGATTAAGTATGGTGTGAACATATGTAGGCTGTTGTCCAAAGATTTTCACAAGTGAAACTCGATGTCCACTATGCAAACAACAACTCGTTCTCACTCTGGGCTAATGGAACCTCAGACTATCCACTAAGTGTCTTAGTGAGAAATTCATGCCAGGTCTATAGGCTCTCATTGTACTAACCATACCAAAGCTATCCCTCTAATAAATCTGATAGGGAACCACAAAAACTTCAGGCTTCATAAGGCCTAACAATCTATGTTATGCTAAGCACCTATGAGCAAACAAGGCAAGGCTCCACTGGAAATCAAAGTGTGTTATGCTTGGTGGCCTTGAAAGGGGTTAGGGCTTCACAAGGTTAGTAAGCTATGTTATGCTAAACACTTATAAAAAAAAATGCAAGTAAAGGTTTTGTTCAAAGGGATCTTTCTTAGTTCGTTAAAGGTATTTTCTTAGGGAACATCATGCCTAATGTATCCAAGAGAGGATATGTCAAGGGTAAAAGAATTGTAATCTTAGGGAATGCAATGTGTAGCATCACCACTAAGAGGAAATTCATATGCTAAGAAATATCGTGCTCTTGGAGGACATATAACCAAATGACATCACCAAGAAAAAGACACATCATAAGAAGAAAGAAAATTGTACAATGAAACATGAGGAATGCCAAAAATAATGCCAATGTATGCCCCCACTTTAAAGAAATTGCTAGCATCATTCTATGAGAAATTTACTTTAAAGTAGCCAATATTTAATGCTAAATAAAGAAGACATGAGAGCTTATTTAGAAATCCAAGTCATATGTTCTCAGATGAAGCTACAGATCATGAAAAAGAAGGGGTTTCCCCCAAAATGAAATTGAAAAACACATAAGGGATCCACAGATTTAGGGTCAGTATATCTTTACTACAATGTTGTTATAGAGCTTGAAAATGTCATCATTACCCAAATATTTGTAAAACAAGAAGAATGACACATAAAGAGTGAAAACAAAGAAAAATATTTTGGGGAAACATGGAAGAGACCTAAATGTCTCAACGCCTTACGTTACCCCCAAAAGGAAAACACAAGACAAATAAAAAGATAAATTTTTACGACATATAGAAGAATGTAGATACAAATAGAGGAGTGCACATGAAGAGAGATACATCAAACAAAACAATACAGAGGATGACATTACACACATGAAATCACACAAAGAACATGGATAAAAAGAAAGCAAAAGACTAGTAAGGCACATGCGAGCTAACCTATAGCAGGTCATTCGTATCCCAATCTTGATCACTCTATACGGAAGGCCAACAACTAGCCAAAGGGACAACATCAAGTGCCGAACTAGGACAAGGCTACCTAACCCCTTGTCCCCAAGGGAAAAAGGTGAGACAAAAATGGATGATGATATGCTGCTCATTACGAAAAGAAAATATGATTGCCTAAAGCCAAGTTTATACCCTCATGTATGGTAGTGAATATGCTATGATACTATAACTACCACATGACAAGGGGAAACAACTAATGTTATTGATTATAATGAGTAGACAATGTATCAATTTCATGCATATCTATGAGATTCTCACATGTAGTATCTATGAGTCAGGATGTGCCAAAGTTAAAGTTGTCTTAGAAGAATCTTTTGTAATAGTGTTGGTATGGAGTGAAGGATTTTTTGATGCTTTTGTTTCTTTTGAATAACCAAGACCACTAGTTGTTTCTTGTGTGTTAGACCATAAGATAAGCATAGGTTTGTTTTGAACTTGTGGTTGTTGTGAGGGTGGATAAAGGATAAGTTGAGGCTTAGGTGGTCCAATAATTAAAGGATTTGTAGGAGTTCTAAGAATTAGAGGACTCGAGGGAGTTCATGATCTCTTAGTGAAGGGGAGTCTAATGTCACTTTAGGGTGATCCCACAATACTAGTTTACAATTTTTGGCCAAACTAGACATTGAACTAATTTTTTTAACTAAATCTTCACTTTCGAGCACCTATAACTGCTAAACATGAGGAATTTGAAGATTATGAAAATTAGTGATTTGTGACATTTTATTTGTAGATTCTAAATATATATTTTTAATTTTTTTTAGATCAGATTGGGTTTATTTTTCCATCTCTTTCAAAAACTAGTTTTTAGCAGTAAACACCATTTTTAAAGAGTGATGCTCATTGTAAGCAACATAATTTTTTTCTATGAATGATAATTTTTTTTTTTGAATTTAGCTTTGTAACTACGATATCTATCCTGTTTATTTAGTGTCATAGTGTTTTATTGAATATTTTTTTCTTAATCAAGTTTTGAAGTCAAACCAATTTTAATTTAGACATAGGTGGACCATAAACAACATAACTTTTTTTGCATGTATCGAAATTCAATTTTTACTTTTTTACTGGATCAAGGACATCAATACCTAGCTAGAATATTATTTTCAGATTTTTTTTGATAATCTACTATTTTTACACATGTTCAGAATAAAGAGTTTGATTTTCAGTGAAAAACCTACATTCACAAGAAATAAAAAATAAATATAATAATAAAATTAAATATATTTAAAATTATACTTTTTGGGAAGCTTATAATAAGGACTACATTCTTAAAAATAATAAAATTTTAAATGAATTCATTTGATCACCCAAAAAGTAAATCAAAAGTGGTTTTTTTATCAACATTTTGATAAGTGTAAAGGAGACTCCATTATAGGTATGGTTTAAAATTAGCAGGGTTCTATCCAAGGGGGGTTTGATCTGAGGTGGTTTGATCAAATCCTCCTCAATTAGAATCCTTTAAATGGAACTTTTCAAGGCATAAATCATTATATTTTGTAAAAATATGTGATTTCAGTAAAAATTAGGATGTCCCAAAAAGTGTAAACCACTATTGTGGGATCACCCTTCATCATCTTCAGCTAAGGAAGCCACATTAATATTGTTTGAAAGACATGATGAAATGTTGTCATTTTCTCACACCATGATATCTTCCCTAGTAGGAGAGTGTTTAGGCGAGCAACAAACAAGATTGTCATAAAATTCAATGGTTGGTTCTTCTAAAATAGCTTCATCACAAGTAGACGAATTATCAATGGTTGGATTTTCTTGCTTATCAATGATGGCATCCTCTTGTTCAATAATGTTTTCCTTAGTAGTGGAGATAAACAAATAGGGTTATCATGACTCTCATGATTGGATCTTCTAACATCAAAATATATTCTTCACTAGTAGGAGATATTGAGAGAAGACCAAATTTGATTGTCATGAGAGTGTCCACTATTATTCTCTTTCACAAAAACGTCCCGATAAAGTGGGAGAGACAAAATTTTATTGGAAAGGAAAGATACTAATATTTTTGCACCCAAAATGAAAGTACTTTTATCCAACTTATGCAATGATTCAAGAATATAAACGTGTGTACACAAAAATGAAAAAGTACTTTTATCTTGCTTATGCAAAGCACAAAGGAATATAGTAATGTAAAGTAAAAGTACTGTCAACATGCAAAACTTTGGAATGTAAAAATTGTGTATCCAAAAGTGAAAAGTACTTTTTATCCATAAATTACAGCTGGCTTCCAAGAATGTAAACATTTTTAAATATAAATGGTTTTCTAAGAATGTTTTTGGGATGATTCAAAATAACTACACTAAATGAATGTTTAGGCCTATATGTATAAAACAAAAATTCTAGAAACTTTCCAAACTGATATTCTAGGTTACCAAAAGGCCTAGGAAGTGTAGAAAACCACAAAAAAGATTAGAAAAGATGGTTTTAAGATGCCCTGAAGGACTCATTCACCCAAGGGCGAATGGGTCTCTATATAGTTTTTTTTTTAAATGAAAAAATGAAATTTCTTAGTGATTACATGTGTTCTCTATTCTAGGTCTCAAACTATAACTTCCATGACAAAATTTTCTAGAATTTGATGACTTAATGCAAGTAGAATTAATGAAAAATGATGAACTATATGACACTTTTTTAAATGCAATTTTGACTCAATTTTTGAATGTGAATGATTGAACATGCATTAATATGCAAGTACTATGCAAAATTAATCTAACATTATGCAATTTTTGTTGAATTTTCAGATTTAAAATGAATGCAAAATGCAAGTTTATACCTAAAAGGCAATGCAACTTTATGCCAAATTTAGAAACCCTAAATGCAATGAATTAATTTAAAATCTAGATCTAGAGTTTGAATGCACTCCAAATCAGAAATTAGAATGTTCAAATACTTAGGTTCACCAAAATGAAACATAGAAAAATAGGTTATGGGGTTGTATGAACCAATTAGGGACCTAGTCCTCTTCTATTTCATTAGGAAATGAGATCCACACAATGAAATGACTTACAACCCTTAGGAAAATCAAGTCAAAGTGTGAATCAAAAGATTACGTGTTCGATTCACGTTGAGTTCACCAAAATGAAACAATGAAAAATGGGGTAGGGTTCTAACACATAGGGTTTTATACTATATTTGGGACATTTCACCAAACATACTATAAATAGATAGGGAAAGATGCTATGAATGAGTCTACTATTCTTCTATTTCATTCAAGAAATGAGATCCCTCAATTTAAAATCCACTTTCAACCCTTAGGTGAGTGAATTCTTTGAGGAATCTTGCAATTTCGTCTATGTTTTAGGACGAGGGTCTAGGTCAAACAATACTTTGGGGAGAAACATTAAAATAGAAAATCAGCTGCAAAATGCAATCTATCAATTGGATTTAGTAGATTAAACATAAAACTAAAGGAGCCTACAATGTTTTTGGAAGATCTGGAAGGGATAAATGTTGTGTACCTCTCACAAAATGGTGTTTTCAGAAGCTGTATAAGGACTCATTAAGCCCTATTACTTGAATGGGTCTGTCAATGAGATCTTCAAAATTGGTTTTGGGTCCTCTACTCCCTATGTCTACTTCTAGATTCCCAAATTTCATAATCGAATGTTGATAAATCCAAGGTGAGTTTTCGTGAGATGAAAACAAATGCAACTTTGCACTTTTGAGATATTCAACTTTTCTTCAATCTATGAACCTACAAATCTGCAACACACAACGAGAGAGGGAAAAATGTTTGTTTTTGGTGAATGGGGCTTTTCCTTGGTCAAACCCCGTTTTGGCAATTAAACGAAATGAAATAAAATAGCATGAAAGGAATGATGAATGAACAACTCAATGTCACAACTCACCAAACCCTTGGATGAACCTTGGAATGTAGATCTGCAACTTGCATGAAATGACTTCAATGGATGTGGATCTTGAACCTTGAATCTTGATTTGAAATGATGCCTTGAATGCTTGAATGGATCATGAACTCAAAACATCCCTCATATTAAGCTTATTAACATGCACGCGCCAATGCAAGAAGATTTGATATGATAATTGGATCTTGATTGCAATTCTTCAATAAATCTGGTCTTGAATGCCTTGAATTTCTCTTGAAATTCTCTTGAAATCTTAGATTTCTTAGATCAGGAGCTATAACTAGGTGAAACATAGTGAAATAACCCTATATTTATAGACATGTATCCTCAATTTCCTAAAACTCAAACATCACAAGCCGACATCTGAATATGGATTTGAATATGTTAAAATACTATAAAAAACATAATTTAAATTTATGCCCTAGGTCTGAGGGAGGACCCATTCATACATTGGCCCGAATGGGTTCTGGAGTCTAACTACAGGACACACATTTCTCAATGAAAAGTGTTATGTTAAGGCATTAATGAATGTCGAGTTTCCTCTTCAGAAAATACAATTAATTGGGATTCAATTTGAATTAAAGGGCTCAATGAAGGAAAATTAGGCTCAATTAATTAAATGAGCCTAAATTGGCTGATGAAAGTATGAGAGGTACACTTTACAACAACAAAATAAGGCACAATTAAGTCCATTTTAATTAATAGGGCCCTAAACTTAATTTGAATATATAAAATACATATTACAACACTAAATTAAGGTATTATTAGGTTCATTTTAATATTAATTCCAAATTAGGTGTGAAAATGTAAAAGGGATGCATTTTTCTACACTACACATAGCTTTATATGATGGATTAATTTATGCATGTGATTATTTATGGTTTATGGTTAGGGGTTGATATTTATTGTATATTTTATGGATGTATATTTTTAATTTATGGATTTATATTTAATATTTTTTGTATGCATATTTAATGATTTATGGATTCATATTTTATGATTT
>VDFB02072076.1:0-22019 GCA_007258455.2 Sequoia sempervirens
AAAGAAAATGCAAAATTTGTTAAAAAGAATTTCTTTAAAAGTAATTAAAAAATTACTTTTGTAAATATGTTTTGTGAAAAGCAAGAATTTTATTCAAACGAGTTGATTCCAAAAGTTAAAATATCTAGAAATTAAGTTAGAAGGAAAATATCTTGATATTTAAGTTTATAACCGCATGAGAAAATTTGGGAATGGATGTTTTACAAACACAAAGTTGTCACTTGAGTTAATAAATTGGCATTAATTAGCCTTTAGAGTTTGGGGGAAATTCATTCACGGTGATTTTCTGGAAGAGGCTGGACGGCAGAGTTTGGGGAAAAATTTTCTTGGAAGGTAGTAATACGAGAGTCTTCTGGAAAAGGTAGAGGACAGTGTTTCTTGATTAAGAAAAGTTTTGGAAGTGGTCTTCTGAGTGCGAATCAAAACTGGAATCACAGGTTCTTTTCCTTTCTGAAATTTATTCTGAAATAGACAAAACCTTTTTGTTTGAATACCGATTGTTTCAAGAAAATTGTTGTTTTTCTGTGGAATTTACTTGATCTTCTTGAACCTGTGCACGTAACAGAGAAATGATTAGAATATGAATCTTTGAATCTGTTTTCAAGCAAGCATCTAGGATTATCAAATTGTTTTTATTCAACATTCCTCTCATCCTAATGGCTGGAGGCTGCGTAGGAATTATATAAATATACATTGAGTCCTCCATTCTTGCATACCATGATGTATGAGACAATTTATTCATAATCCCTGGCGTCATTCACTGTTTTCTTTAGGAGCCATAAGCTATTGATAATGTTCGCTTGAGACAATTTATTCATAATCCCTGGCGTCATTCACTGTTTTCTTTTGGAAATTCTTTATACCATGTTTGCTTAAAATTAAACTGCCCTGTTATACCATCAATTTCATATGAAAGTTTTGTGATTAATCTATTCCAAGGAGGTCAATGCATTGGTTACGAAATTGGGTTTCGTTGGTTATGCGTTCTGTCTTTGAAACCAATTTAGGAAGGATTGCTGGAAACTTGACATAGGAGATAACCTGTAATTTCCTTGGAACTTAATTTTCCTGTTTTCAGCATCGTTGCTTGCAATTGGTGGAAACGGTTTTGATCTCTCAAAGAATCATTATTTTATTTCTTTAATTTTTGCTTTGTAAAGTTCAGCTGGGTATTGCCAACATTGATCTTTTTGAGTCTATCTTTGTGCTTTTCCATTCCGGAATTTCTGATCATAATAAATATAATCCTTCCCTTATACTATATGCAATCTATCATAGCTGCAGCACTTGAGATAGAATGTTTGGTAATTTTAAATAACTTTCCTGAACTCTTATGCATCCTGTCACAGCCGTAGCACCTGCAATTGGGAGGGCGTATAGATAAAATAACTCTCCTGATACCCTACGTAGCTTGTCATTACAGAAGCGCTGGAATAAAGTGCACAAAAGTTTAAATAACCACCCTGATTCCATACGCACACCTATCACTAGTATAGCGCTTGAACATAGAAGGGTAAGGACATATAAACAGGTTCCCTGATTCTATTTGCTGCCTGTCATAGTGGTAACGTTTAAATATAATAGAAAACTTTTAAGGATTAATAGCCTTCCTGATTCATTAGCAACTGTCATAGTTGTTACACACGAAAATGGTAGGGTGATTGGATTTAGATAATCACCATGTTTGCATATGCTGATAATTTCAGCTACAACGCATGAGCTTAGAAGGGTGCTTACGTTCAACAAACTCCCTGATTCTATTCGCAATCTCTCTTAGTTGCGTTGCTTGAACAAAGACAGCTGTAGGGATATAAATGTCTTCCTGTTTTCATTAGCAAATTGACATGTGTGCAACACTTGGAAACATAAGGTTGTGGAGGTTTAAATAAACGTCCTCATGTCTTTGGCAACCTGTGGTAGCTAAAGTACTTGAACATGGGATAAGCGATAGACTTAATCAACTTTGGCACCATGATTAGCTCCATGTCCATTGAATCTGACAACTTGGACTTTGGATTAATAGATTTATAAGTTATATAATTTATTTTCATGCGTAGGATGCTGTAGTCGTTGTGTGTTAGTTGATTTCTTCAAATAATCTGAATGCACAATATTAGCCGGGTTGGTTGGTTTATATTAATGCTATGCATGCTGGAGGCTAACTGTAGTGACCTTAGAATCGATAGAGTTAAACGGAAACTGTTTTCTTTAGCTCCTTGCTGCTTTCATGCCGATTTAGAAGGGAAACTTTAGATTACATATAACAGTGAACTACTAGTTATTAATTCTTGCATGCGGGAGGAGAGATCAAAGAACACTAATGTTAGTGCCTAGTCATAATCCTCACCCGCCATTTCTTTGTCTATATCATTTCCTAACAACTTAAATCCACATTTTATTTATCCATATAAAAAAAAAAAAAAAACAGTCAATCTCTTGGTTTGTTGTGAATTAGTTTATCGAGTTTTAAAGAATGATAATTGGAATTAGTTGTTTAAAAAGAATAATTAAAAAAATAATTATGTCAAGTAGAAATGCTTATATGAAATACAAGAGATTCTATTTATATTTAATGTTGTTTAATTGTATAAAATCGTCACGATATCTATGTATATAAATAGATGATATTTAGGATTTTGGTTATTATTAGCTGTGATTTAATGAAACTTTACGCTAATCTATTCCTTTATTGTTGATTTTAAGTCAAGGAAAAATTTTAGTGGAAGTTAAATATTTGAAGATAGCAAAATAAAAGATTGTTTCAAATTATGAAAAGAAATAGGTATATTGTGCTTAGAAAGAGTAATTAAGGTATGAGTGAAAACAATTATAATTATAGTGTTGGTTAGTTATTTAAATTGTTAATTGATTTGTTTTAAAAGTTAAGACTATTGTTGGTGTAAAATGGATATTTATGAGTGAAGTTATTTAATTATTCTTGAAGTGAGTTATTTAATTATCTTAGAGTGAATGATATATATATATATATATATATATATATATATATATATATATATACTTGACATTTAAACTGTGATTTAGTAAAATCATGCTTGGAATTATTCTTTTGAATAGTGTATAAGGAAGCTTGTGGGATTGACTGTAACAATTTATGAAAGTACAAGTTAAATTGATTTGAGGTATGGATTTCTTGTTATCCAAAGGCTAGGGAATAAATCTACACGGTAAAGTGCTTATTCATGTATTTTGTTGTTCATTTGTCATGACTTGATTTGGGACATAGCCAAGCACATTAGGTTTACTCAAATGGAAGAATTATGTATTTATGGTCTTGTCATGATTGTGAAGGTTATACTCACGATTCTTCTTTATGTGCGTATTGTATGTCCTACTTTATTGTTAGTAAGTTATGACATTATATGAGGGAAGAGTGGCTTTCGTTAGGGGCCGGAACCCAAAGAGGTGGCCAGGGTAACCTAACGAAAGTTATTAATTCAGTGAGAATATTAATAATTGTACCTGGGAATCATTAACTTAATTCAGATAAATAAGTGCCTCACCTAGTGCCTTAATGCTCATTTAGATTAAGGGTAGGTTGAGAAGGCCTGGAATGGCTTGTTGTTTGCCTTGTCTTCCTGAAGGGTAATTCGACACCACATGAGTTTGACTAAGGGCCGGGAATCGGTAGAGACTGCCAGGGTAACTCTGGATGAGGGCCGGTAGTCTAGGAAGATTCACCAGGGTAACTTAGAACAACTATGTGATGACACTCTGTCCTGATGCATGATTGTAGACCATTGTGTGGAGTTAACTGATATTTTGTGGTCGTCTCTGAAAGCATATGATGTGGTCATGTCGTTATGTGTAGTCAGCCATGTAATGTATTGTATGTTCAATGTTCTTTGTTTAATTGTCTTCTGGACCTATCACTATCTCCTAGCACGGAGGGAGTGGACCTTCGGGTTCCACGTGGTCGGGTGGAAACCGTGCTACATTTTCATTGTATACTCTTACTAATGACATTGTACTTGTAGCTGGTTCTTGATATCTTGATGATCGAGACACTGGACGCAGATCATATTCGGATGTGGACATTTGATATGAAAAGATCATTTCCTTTATTGTATATTTATTTCATGTTAATGAGTATACTCTTTGTACCATCAATATGATGTATCGAGATCTTATGAGAATCTCATTGGATGTAATCATAATTTATGAATGTCTTGAAATGTATAAGTTTTGAAAAGTGGTTTAATCACGAACATGATTTGTACTTGTGTTTGTGACTTTAATACTATGGTAATATGTTCTTAATTATATTGTATAAGTAACGTCGTCATGGAATCCATTAGACATTTGTATATATATGAATGTGTAAAAAAAAAATAATCAGATAATTTATTACTTTATGCATTGTTTAATTGGATTCCTTGGCGGGGCGTTACATTGTGAGAAGGTAGATTCTTTAAGATCTTAATTAGGAAGCAAGAATGCATTATTAATTTCTATTAATTATTGAATGCAAACAATCAGAAAGATTTGTAAGAATGCACGAGACATTAATGCATATATGCATCCACGTGCAAATAATGCATATAGGAGTGAGAAGCATAGTTGGCATGTTAACGAGCCACAAAGCAAGAGACTCAGTTTGCATTTACAATATTAAATGAAAGGGAACTAGAGAAATAAAGTGTTTATGACTAGGTCAATGTTTTATATTTTTATTTCTTGTTAGGAAACCTTTTGGTTGAAAAATTCATTAGTCATTTTAAATGGAACTAAGTTCTAATGTAGAGATATTTCTAAGGAATATGGAGAAACAAAGTTTACCATATTCCTTTTTTTTTTTGCTTGTATGTCCATCTGCAAACAAAATTATGTTTAGTGAATTGTTGCAGAGCACATGCTATGTTAATTAATACAATTGAGTTATTTTAGTTTATCATATGACAATATGCAGGTACTAATAGAAACAATAGTGTTAGGTGGAAGATTGATAGGGATAGCTCATTTGAGTGTAAACTTTTTGTAAGATTAATGAATGTTTTTTGTAATGTAGTAAAAAGATTAGCATTATAGAAAGCTATTGATTTTATTATAAATAAGATTTAAATCCTGTCTATGTAATATCTTATTTTTAATATACCAAAACTACACCATGCTTTAGATAAATTCCATATTAAAGTACTTTTAAATAGTGTTGGTGCAATCGTACACAGCAGAACTTTAATATTTTGCAACAATAAGCCACTTCATTTGGTAATGGTAATTTGGATCATAGGTATGAACACTATAGACTATTCTAAACTTTACTATTATGTATAGAAACCAAATTCCATTGATAAGGATGTAGGAGTTCAATAGGACCCTTGTGTTTAAGTGTCAAAGTACAAGTAGAATCTCTTCACATTGTAACGTAGGTCTCAAAATGCAATAAAAAACTATCTTTAATTTTAACATTAATTATCAAAGACAAGATAATAAACCGTACTAACAATCTATTCAATGAATACTTCATACAACAACATATGTCTCAAATCATACATAATAATTAAAAAACAATCAATATAAAATTTTGGGTTTGTGTATCAAACTCACACTTAACAACATAGTGGACATGGTTGTTTGGTTCTAAAACTTTGTTTTCTATTCTCCCCACTAAAATTTTCATGTTTGTGCTTTCATTTAACATATTGGTGTTGATAAAAATCACTAATAAAATATAGATAAATAATCATTAATTTGATCACATCTTAAAATACATAATCTAGGTATCAATAATATTTTGTGAGGATTTAGTGAACATGATTGAGCACCTCGCATAGAAAATTACAAAACCTAGTTTATAAAATAAGTTATTTTAATAGTAAATTATTATTATTTTTTACACTTGTTTTATTTTGCTTTTAGTTTCCCCATTTTCACAACTAAACTCAATTTGAATTAAAATAAAGAGCACATTAGCAAAAAATATAAAGTGAAAATCATATGTGTTCTTCAAATCACTATATAATCATACATTAAGTTTCAATTGAATCATAACCTTATCCCATTTTTGACATATAAAGCAACAAAACTAGGGCGTTGGACCAATTCCAAAGAGTCCAGAGGCTGAAAACCAAGTCCAAAGATCATAAGCAACACAATAACAATGCTTATCTTGTTATTAAGCTTCAATAGAATCATATACATGAAAACCATATTTATTGCGTCAATGTATTCTTTATTTTTTATTTTGAAAATTTGCAATTTTTAGATATCACATTTTTGTTATGAGTGGATTACAACATGATAAGTTAAATCAAAATTCGTATATTGCATCTAAACATTAAATTATTATAACAATGTAAAGTAAAATAATGTTACAGTGTTTGTAATAATGCTTGACGCATTTAAGTAAACATGGATACATGTAGACATTTATCAATGTGCATAGAATGCACAGAAGGGTGAAAAGCATCCCTGTCACCCAAGCAAGCCTGAAAGCGTGATGAGACTGAAATTGCATATGTAGTATTAAATAAAAGAAAAGAAGATAAATAAACTAGTTAGTATGAATGCATATATGAAAGGAAAACATTAAAATATGGACCCATGTAAAGACATATGCATGCAGAGATGTGTAGATGTGTCCATTTAACTTGGTGTGCTAAGAGGTATCTATATATGCCTGCGGCCATAAAGTTAGAAATGTCAGAAACAATTTGCAGTTTAAACAAGAACTAGAAAAACATTATTGACTGAAACAAAGCAGCAATACATTAGTGGTTGTGGAACAAGTGTATAAAGTATATCTAATAATGCATTTGGTTGGATGGATACATGTAGAGATTTGTGAAATCTGAATATACATTATAGCCTTGGAGGAATGGTCATATGTGCTTTTAGGAATTTGTAACAAATAGGATTTAGAAAAGACATTTTGAAAATAACTCTTGAATACAATTGTATTTTAACAGTGAGACTCACTTTGCATTTACAGTATTAAATGAAAGAAAGCAGGGAAGATTAACTATTTCTTAGCAATACATATATGGAAGAAAT
This sequence comes from Sequoia sempervirens, assembly GCA_007258455.2. NCBI lineage: Eukaryota > Viridiplantae > Streptophyta > Pinopsida > Cupressales > Cupressaceae > Sequoia > Sequoia sempervirens. Next base: position 7,012 of record VDFB02072076.1, read on the forward strand.
GCATAAACGTACAGATGAAGACAAACATGAATGCATCCATCTATGTGCACAAAGGTAGAGAATGTCAGAAACAAATAGCATTTGAAAGATATAAAAAGAACATTTATGATTGAAACAAAAGAATAATACATTATTGTTTTTTGACGAAGTGTATTAAGGATATATAAACAGTATATAGAAGAAAACATTTTCAAAGGAAGTGTAGAGTACAACTCTATGTTGTCATAGTTATTTTCAAAGCCCTTAGTGTTTAATTGCATAACCTTAATATTTCTTTCAATTTTCAAAGCCCTTAGTGTTTAATTGCATAATCTTGATATTTTGTTCATCTTTTTCATTGTTTGGTATGGTGTGAATTTTATTGTGATGGATGAGGGTATATTTGAGGTGTAGAGAGATAAAGAAATGTGAGTGTGAAAAAGAAGAATGAGTTATGGAAGTGGAAGAAAGGGAGTGAGTCGAGAGAAGGGTGATATGGAAATAGGGTGTATGAATAAGTTATGAAAAGTATTTGACATGGGAGGCAAGGCTATGGGATGGTGGATATGAGAATCAATGGGAATGTAGATAGTATGAATTTATTGTTTGCAAGTTATATGCTTACAATTAAATTCAAGAAATGAAAATTTGAATGAGAGAGCTGGATTTAGTGAAAAAAGGAACGCAACACATTGGTATGATGCAATGGAAGCAAATAAATGGATTTTGAAATGTATTTGATTTGAGAGAAAAGGACGTGGAAGGGTGGAAATGGAAATGAATGGAATCAATAGGGTATGAAGTGATTATTTCTTGCAACAAGGGGTGGAAGAATGTCTAGTTTGGTATTGGTTATGCTTTTAAAAATCATCATAGGGCTGAGCTCGTCAATATAAACAAAAAAAGAAGACCCATGTTGCATTTTTGACTCTCCCTTGTACTGAACAAGGTACTGAGGTCCTTGAGCTTCCTTGAAATGCGACAAATAGAAGACAAAGTGGAAGTTCTTATGCATATACTATGGAAAAAATAAATATGGAAGATCATAAAAAAGATAACATGTAAATGCTGGTGCAGTGGAGAACATTAAATACATGGAGGGAAAAATATGTAGAGCTATTGAGATATATATGCATGGATGCATCAGTAGACACATGTATACATAGAAAACAGAATTACATGGAGAGATGGTGATATGAACACATGTATACATGGATGTATGCATATTTGGATATAGGTGCAAATGCATATGTTACATGGAACGATGTATTCATATGCATATGCAAATATGGATGAAGGCATATATGCATATATATGCATGTACAAACAATATGCATGAATATATGATGGCCATGGGTTACCAGGATACATTACATGGGTGCATGTTTACATTTGCAATAACAAATTTCCTTTACGATCTTATCCAAGAAGCAAAAAGTGTATTATTATTTTGTTTGAAGTATTGAATGCCAAAAATCTTAAACATTTGTTACAATGCTTGAGGCATCTTTCTATACATGGATGCATGTATACATGTATCCATGTGCAGACAATGCAAAGAAGAGTGAAAGGCAAACATGACATGTGAACGAGAAATTTGAATGGAAAACACTAAAATCAAGTAAAACTACAAATTTGTGAAAGCATAGTGATGCTCAAGTAGCATTTATGCATGGATGGATGTATAGTTGTGTCCATGTAATTCAGTACACAAAGAACAATTTTTAGATGCACGTGTGCTTAAAGCGATAAATTCTAGGAACAATTTGCATTTGAAACATATACAATATTGTTTTTAGAACAATTGTATAAAGAATGCCTAATGATGCATATGAATAAATGGAAACATGTAAATATTTGTTAAATCTAATTACACATAATAGGGTTGAAGAAACTGTTATACATGCTTTTAGGGATCTGTTATAAAGAAGGTTTAGAAAAGACATTATGAAAATAACTCTTGAATACAGCTGTATGTTATGAGTGTTATTTTTAAAGCCCTCGGTGTTTATTTGCATAACCTTGATATTTTCTTCATCTTTTTCATTGTTTGGTATGGTGTGAATTTTGTTGTGATGGATGAGGGTATATTTGAGGTGTAGATAGATAAAGAAATGTGAGTGTAAAAAAGAAGAATGAGTTATGGAAGTGGAAGAAAGGGAGTGAACTGAGAGAAGGGTGAGATGCAAATAGGGTGTATGAATAAGTTATGAAAAGTATTTGAGATGGGAGGCAAGGATATGGGATGGTGGATATGATGATGAATGGGAATGTAAATGGTATGAATTTATCGTTTGGAAGTTATATGCTTACAATTAAATTCAAGAAATGAAAATTTGAATGAGAGGTGGATTTTGTGAAAAAAGGAACGCAACACATTGGTATGATTGAAGACAAGCAAATAACTAGATTTGAAAATGTATTTGATTTGAGAAAAAAGGACGTGCAAGGGTGGAAATGGAAATGAATGGAATCAATAGGGTATGAAGTGATTATTTCTTGCAAAAAGGGGTGGAAGAATGTCTAGTTTGGTATTGGTTATGCTTTTAAAAATCATCATAGGGCTGAGTCCATCAATATAAACATAGAAAAAAGATCCATGTTGCATTTCTCACTCTCCCTCATACTGAACAAGGTACTGAGATCCTTGAGCTTCCTCGAAATGCGACAATAGAAGACAAAGTGGAAGTTCTTATGCATATACTATGGAAAAAATAAATATGGAAGATCATAAAAAAAGAGAACATGTAAATGCTGATGCAGTGGAGAACATTGAATACATGGAGACAGAAATACGAAGAGCAATTCACAGATATATGCATGGATGCATCAACAAATACATGTATACATAGAAAACAGAACTACGTGGAGAGATGGAGATATGAACACATGTATACATGAATGTATGCATATTTGGATATAGGTGCAAATGCATATTTTACATGGAAGGATGTATTCATATGCATATGCAAAGATGGATGAAGGCATATATGCATATATGCATGTATGGACAATATGCATGAATGTATATCAACATATAACTTTTTTATTTTGTTATATTGGAAAACTAGTACTATTTTGATAAATCAACATTGGGAAATTAGCATTTAGCTGTTTCCATTTATCATAATAGCTTTATAAACTATTGTTGTTATTGAAAACCAGTGAAATGCGATCGCATAGTTTGATTAAATAAATTTAAGCAAAGGCAGAGTCTAGAAGACTAGCGAGTAGAGATACATAATCCATGACTGCAAATTAAATGCATTGAAATATCAGGAAATGCAAACACATGGAGGGGTCAAAATAATTGAAGCAAGTGCATTAAATGCCATGTAACTGGTGGGGAAGGCACTGAAATTGCTTGATGGCCATGGGTTACTAGGATACTTTGGCCATTAGGGGCCATTTGGCTAAAGAAAAAGACAGATACATGGATGCATGAGTCCATACATGCATATATAGATGTATCCATGCAAAATATCGATAGATACATATATAGATGTATGTGTGTATGCAATTCACAGGTTCATATATGCATAAATCAATGTATACATGCACCCATAGATACAGTCATACATATATAGACAAATGCATGAAGAGATATGGCAAGATATGCATGAATCGATATATGCATGGCTACATCTATGGATACATAGATACATAAAGAAATGGAGGAAAAAGACACACTTATATATGCATAGTTTGATTAAAACTAGTGGCTAAAGGTAAATAGTTCATTCAGCAAAAATTAATGCATTGAATGGCATCTGACCAAAGGGGAGACTATTTGAATTGCTAAGCAGTCTTTGAATATATAACAATTAAAAGACATAAGTATAAGTATCGTTGGGGACATTCCACATTTTGACCTTTCAATCAAAGTCAATTAACAAAGCAGCAGTCAGACCTAAAGAAACTTGAATGACTATGAGGATAGAAACTGTACATTTTAAATGAAAGTCGGGTTTTGCATTGTTACAATGTATTTGTATACTTTGATTATAAAATCATAGTTTAGATTATTTTAAGTGTTATGCATTTGAATCTTTTCTTGAAATACGAAGGATTCATCTGAGTCTTGGAGGCAATGCATAGCTGTCCTATAAAAAGAGCTTTGGAACCAATGAGCTGTCATATATACATGTGTGCATGAGTCCATAGATGCATATATACATGTATCCATGCAAGTTATTGATAAATGCATATATACATGCATGTGTATATGCAATTCATAGGTGCATATATACATAAATTGAGGTATACATGTACCCATAGATATAGTCATACATATATAGACAGATGCATAAAGAGATGACAAGATATATGCACAAACCGATATATGCATGAATGCACTTATGGATACATAGATACATTATGAAATGAAGAAAAAGACACATTTATATGTGCATTTATTTTGAGAGTTTGATTCTAAATCCATATGCATACTTTGATTAAAACTAGTGGCTGAAAGTACACAATTTATTGATACAAAATTAGTGCATTGAATTGCATGTGACTAAAGTAGAGACTGTTTGGATTGCTAATTAGTCTTTGAATATATAACAATTAAAAGAGCTAAATAAGTATAATTATCCTTGGGAACATTTCACAATTTGACTTTTCAATGAGAATGAATTAACAAACTAGCAGTCAGACCTAAAGAAGGTTCAAGGACTATGCTGATAGAAAACCATATTTTGGACAATGGCTAGACAATCTGTTGAAATAGCTTTTAAAACTTTGAAGCAAATGCATTTTTTGTTCTATTTATTTTCATTGTACATGTTAAATGGAAGTTGGGTTTCGGATTGCTACAATGCATTTGGATACTTTGATTATAAAATCATAGTTTAGATCATTTTTAGTGTTATCCAATTGAATCTTTTCTTGAAATACCAAAGATTCATCTGACTCTTGGAGGCAATGCACAACTGTGCTATAAAGAGAGCTTTGAAACGAATGAGCAAGTGAGGCACAATTTTTTTTTGGTCACATTGCCAATCTCACTGTGTGCTTTAAATCTCCAAAGCAAGAGAAAACTGAGGGAAGAAAGTATTTATTGCCTCAGGTAACTGGTTGCTGGTTCTGGAGACTATAATTATTGTCTTCATAGGCACACATGCAAAGTATGGAACGATATTGAAAGCAAGGGAACTCTCTAATAATCCCATGAAACATAGTCTATGTATGCATCCATGTATATAGGATTACATGTATATATGTGTACATGTAATTATGTATATTTTTTTGTATAGTTTGAATTTGGAGAACTATTCTATATATTGGAAAATTAGCATTCATCTATTTTTCTATTCATCCGAGTAGCTTTGTAAATCATTTTTGTTTTTAAAAATTTGGGAAAATGCGAATGCATAAATTGATTAAATAAATTTAAGCAAAGGCATAGTTTAAAAGTTGGTGGCTAGAGGTACGTAATGCATGAATGTAGATTAAATGCATTAAAATATCAGGAAACTACGAGCGCAAAAATTGATTAATTAAAATTAAGCAAAGGCATAGTTTATCAAGGTGGCAGGTAGACATACACAATGCATGATTACTACAAAGCGGTCTCATAAAGAGAAGTTTGGAACAAAAATTATGTTAACATGTGTGGTAATGATAGTTTTCCGCTTGAACCTTGTTATATATTCAAGGAGTAACTAGCAATGCAAATAGTGTTCCTTTTAGTCAAATGCCATTCAATGCATTGAGCTTGCATCAGTGGATTATGTACCTTCAGCCACTAGTTTGAATCAAAGTATGCATATGGATTCAGAATGAAAAGCTCTTTTCTGTGAACGTATTTTTAATTTGCCTATGCATTTGCCCAAAATGCTTTTAACCGGTAGCATTCGCCAATCACATTTTGTTGTTGAACATATTGCTTATTTTTTTGTATAGTTTGCATGTTAAGAGCTATTTTATATATTGCAAAAATAGCATATATCTAATTTTCTATTTGACTGAGTAGCTTTATAAATCATTTTTGTTTTAACAAATCGAGAAAATGCGAATGCATAAATTGATTAAATAAATTTAAGCAAAGGCATAGTTTGAAAGTTGTTGGCTAGAGGTACATAATCCATGAATACAGATTAAATGCATTAAAATATCAGGAAAATGTAAGCGTAATGCATGAATGCAAATTAAATGCATTAAATGACATCTGGCTGGAGGTGAGTGCGCTGGAGTGGCTTGGTGAACATGTATAGACAGGGTACTTTGGTCATTTAATATAGAGTTAAGTTACTTGCTATGCATTTCTATTACTTTGTGTGTGTTGTTTTTGTGTTCTGTAAGCTTCTGCTATAAAAACCTAGATTTTGCAATTGCTTTGAGCTTTTTTGCTATCATGAAAGCATATAGGAAAGAGGAATTTTGTGACCTGTTATAGTTAATGTCCTCCTAGGCACATATGCAAAATATGGAAACATATAGAATTTGGCATGAACAATGTTAGAGGAATCACATGAACAATAGAACTATTCAACACTGAACTCTATGCTTGTAATAATTATTGGAAAAGCTGTAAATGCCATAGATGAAACAATATGAATAAAATTCTAGTCTCTGGTTTTCTTGAAATGTAATGAAAAAACTGCTATAAAGCCATAAGATAAGGTTGTGTAACATATTGCCATTCCTGTATCTAATTTATTTGGACACGAATGCTTAACACGGTTGATTGCAATAGTAACATGTCTATGAAAGTGGGACAATAGAGATCATAACTCAGTAGTTTTTAGTGTGAGTATATATGTATCCTGACACATATAAGCTTGATCTGGCATTCATGAATACAACTGCTATGTACAGTGAAACAGCTAATTAGTATTACTATATGCAATATCCAGATAACATAATAAATTGGTACAAGGCTAGACTGGCAGATCCATAAGTATATGGATGCATGTCTACGCAGTTGCATACAGGAATATGTAGAAGCTTAAATGAATACATGGATGCATGAATATGTGCATATGTGCACATGGACATAGAGGCATATATACATGTAAATATGCATTTATGCAGTGTAAGCAACATATGGATTTGTGTATACAGGAGTGTACGCCATACATTAGAATGCATGATGGAAAAGCGGCTATAAAGTAGAATGCATTAAAGCAAGCGCAAGACTTGGTTACAGTAATAGCATAAAAATGATAAAAGCTAAATGAAAATAACCATTTATTGTCTCAAGTAACTTGTTAATGGGTCTATAGTCTGTAATCATAACTACTTCTACCTGGTCACCATAAATTCTTGGAAACGTTAGTATCACAAAGCAAATATTGGAGAAGCTAGGAAGGATAGAATGCAAAATGGAACATTTAAACTATATAGTTTGAATGGCATTATGCATCGAGGGATAATAATTATTGAACATATATGTCAGATGTACATAGAGAACCATTGTCTTGGTAGGTGCAAAAACAAGATTAGAGTTTCAGATGTCCATATTCTAAAAGACTTTAACATAGTAACCTATAGAAGTGTCTAAATGTATAATAGCAATAGAGTATTTTAAAACACTTTAACATGTGAGACCCAGTGAAATGTCTTGGAGCGTGGAAAGGCAAAAAAGTAAAAGTCTGAACAATGTAAATCTGTGCTCCTCTATTCCTAGTTTCTTGGAGCGTGGATAGGCAAAAAAGTAAAAGTCTGAACAATGTAAATCTCTGCTCTATTCCTAGTTTCCTGTAAAGGCAACAAAATGCTATGTATTAGAAACATAGTTTGTATGGATAGTGATTTGAGGTACTCGTTCAAAACAAAGAAAGTGTACATATGAATGACTTTATTACCTTTTGGTGATGTTTTCTGTTTATTTGTCAATGCAAATGGCTTCAACAATGGCATTGTTTTGGTCAAGGCTAAAATGTCCTTCAGCACTAAAGTCTCGTAGGATGAATATCACTACTGACTTGTCCTTGATATAGTCTTCATAGCTGAGCCTTTGCAGTGTGGGCAATAGACGGTGCATGGTGGCCTGGTCAATTGAAGACTGAATTGTTTGATTGTCATAAGTTGTTATGGTAGTTTTAAGTTGTAAACAAAATGTATAATTGACTTGCTGGTTGCACTGTTTACAGTGAGCAGTTTTCTCTTGGAGTGTGCCATAAGCAGTAAATTTGAATTTGCATTTTGGACAATATGCATAAAATGGATTGGAAAATGCATTTGCTGCTTTTAGAGTACCAGAAACCTATAGAATATGGTTCAAAACTGTTAGAGGAGACAAAAAAACAAGTTTGGATGCACTAGATTTATTTAAAAAGAATGTTGTTACCTTGAAAGTTGAGTGTAGTAGGCTGTTGAGCTTTTCCAAGCTTCTTTTGTCATTCAAGGTACAAATGAATGTTGATCGACATGTATCAAATGTGTTCTTTTGGTCTGTTTTTCTCACAACATTCTTGAAAAGCATTGCAGGTGTTTTATTTTTATGCAACTGGTCTTCGAGTGCAAAGTATTGTTGCTCATATGTTGACCGTAATAGCAACTGCAATTCAATGAGCGGATTAGATTTTGTTACGGAAATTGTTATAGAGGCCAGTGTAGAACATTAAAAGCTTGAAACTGAAAGAAGAGGGAAAAGTTCTGTAGACTGAAATACATGTGCCCTATCTATGTCAGTGTGGCCATCTTTGATGTCAATTGCAAATTGGGTAACCATTTTCCTGGCACCGACTACCAGTGCAGCTATTGTGCCAGCTGGGTACTCATTAACAGTTGTAAGCAATTGGCTGATAGTCGTACTTGGGATGAATTTGTACTCTTGACAGAGGCGGGGGATGTTTTCAGTGGTGCTAATGTCTGTTAAAATCAGAATGCAATCACAGTCACCTCTGTCATAATCTGTTCTAGGTGCAACTTGGAAATCTGAGATTGAAATAGCTGATCCCAGGACTATTTTAGGCTCATGTTGGTAAACAAGATTTCCATTAACATTTAACGTGATTGTCATTTCTGCTTTGTGATCTGTCAGATCAGCACATAGCATTTCCCGTGTTTTGTTAGCCTTGTCCAATGTTGCTTTGTAGACAACAAGGACATCACCTTGGAAGGTGTCTCCAGCTCTTCTTGCATTTAGCTGTTCAATTGAAACAATCCTAGGTTTCTTGACTCTTGTCCTACAAGGAACAAGGATAATGTCAATTGAATGCTAATTTTATATTAGCAAGTTGGACAAATGGAGGTACATTGTAGAACAAAGTACTTTACCATTGTGTTGACTCTTCTTGTGCAATTTGCACCTGTTTGGCTTGTCTTTTTGATACATCTTTTGGTGTCCTGCAAAGAATTGGAACAATGTTACTTGAATATTTGTGATTTGGGCGAATGAATTTGAAGGAATAATACTATGAGCACTTTACCGTTGTGTTGATTCTTCTTGCGTGGGTTGCATTTGCTTTGACTGTCTTTTAGTTTCATTCATAGATCTCCTGCAAATAATGGATATAGCATTGGAAAAGACATTGCAATGCGTAAAACTGATATAAGGCTATAAGTTCTATAGAGTTGAATTTGTCTATTGTGCAATGTGCAATTTTAGGAAAATTGGATTGTGATCAGTCCAATATGCTTCTGATATATAGATAGAGCATATATTTGTAGTCGTGTTGGACCAAATGTGATCAATGACTAAGTTGCCCATGCTATGTTGTTGGTTGAAGAAAAATTGTATGTTGTTATGTTGCATATAGCTATGAAGCATTTTTTTGTTTCTATTCTCTGAAGACATGTTGACATTAAAATCGCCTAAAATGTACATGTTTTCAGAATTTGTGGATCCAATAATTATTTGCAAGATTGCGATTACTTCATCTATGGCAGTTGCAGGTCTTGCATAAATATTGCAAACATTGAGTTTATTGCTAGATAGCATTATTGTTAATGTGATAGCTTCAATATTTGAGGTTTCATGGTGTGTTGTTTTTGACAAGAGCAAATGTTTCTTGGTTAAAGTTGCTATGCCATGGATGCTATGTACAGAGGAGCAATCAAAATTCTGTAGCAAGCTATTTAGCTCAAAGGGATGCATATGTGTTTCTTGGAGACACAAGATATCAGATTGCATTATGCTATAGTCATTGATAGTGTCTTCTACATGTGCTTTCAAGCTACGAGTGTTCAATGTACATAGAAGCATATGTGATTTTCTTTTTGAACATGTGCTTAGATTATCAAGTTGCCATTGTGCACATGTCTGAAGATGAGACATTTCTAGTTGTATTTTGTCTTTAACTTTGAAGTTTTTTGAAGTTAAAGGTTGTAACAGGAATAATGATTCTACTGATTTTGTTCGTGATAGAGCTGTATAGGTTAGCCCATGTTGTCTAATGCCTGTGGGGTCAAAAGCCAAGGCCTCCATTGTTAATCCTTGGGATCGATGTATGGTTCGTGCACATGCTACTTGTACTGGGAATTGTTTTCTAGTTGTAATTTTCTTGTTTATTGTTATTTTTTGCATTGGCCTAGCAATGCGTTGTATAGGCACCCGGTCTTTGTCAATGATAGTAGAATAGTAGTGTGCTAGTTTTGTGCACTGTTGATGTCCAATTGATGGGTCTTTAAATTTAATCTAGACAATATCAATATTGTTTTGTGATGTATATGCTTTAAAAATTCCATCTGAACCGTTGACAAGGCCATCTTGAACATTGTAATTGCCTGCATAAAGCTCAACAAGAATGTTTGGTTTCAAACATATTTGTGATGGGAGTGTTGTTGTGTGACTGTACACTCGTATTGCATTAAGGTCCTCGTTAACTTCATCTATCGCATCCAGCACAATCATTTGGGTTGGAATGATTGATAGCATTTTGTTGTTATGTGCTTGAACCTCTATTCTCCTATAGAAAAGGTGCGGAAGAAATGGATCTAATGGTACAGGATGAAAGAAAATTTTGTTGATATAGTCTATGTCATGAGTTGTCTGAATGCCTACTCGTAGTCTATTAAGGATTGAAATAAATATTTCATCTTTTTGTCTCATGGTAGTCACTAATGAATAGCATTTTATGTGGTCTTTCCAGAAACTATAAGGAATTAATTCAATTGGAGTAGGCCTATTTTCGAAAACCACAGAGTCAAGGATAGGTTGTGCCTGGTAAAGGTCACCACAAAATATGGTGTCAAGGTTCCCAAAGTATGTTGTAGGCATTTGCATTATGTCTCGTAGTCTTCTATCAATATACCGTAAAAATGTTGAGCCAACTAATGATATCTCGTCTATAAGAAGTATGTGTAATTGATGATCACTAATTAGACTTTGACATGGTGTGGGGGTACTTGATGTTTAGTGGGGAATTACGTGTATTAAGGTATGTGAAATGTAATGTGAATACGCCTATGTTGCCATGCTTAGCTTTACATATCACAGTTAATAAGCCCATAAGGTTTTAATACGGATTATTATTATCCAACGAAAGTACTTACTATACATCACGAATAGGAAACTTGGTAGATAACTTTAAGCGGTAAAGAGTCTTTCACGATTTCGACTCCTCAGGTCAAAACAAGTGTGGCTTTTATTAGTTTCTCATCTTTTTTTGTAAGTATCGCCAACAGTGCTTGTTGTTCTTTTATTTAACATTCGTCTTAATTTGTAGTATTCATTGTTATCTATAATCTGTGGGTGCTTTGTAATTTCAAATCCATTGGAGTACGTTGTCTTTGGGCTATAATGACCTATGTTTGGAAGGTTTGTTTGAATGTCATATAGTTCTTTATGGGAAAGCTTTGTTTGCATTGGCAGGTCAATGAGCTTTTCATCTTCAAGAGACTGAACATCATTAATAGCTTTGTCAATGTCACCCCATGCAGAGTTTGTGTTGTGGATGAACTTTGCACTGTTTGTTTGAATGGTTTGTCCATGGTACATGTATGCATGTTCCCAAGAGTCAAAGTTTTGTTTGAGTGTATGCTCATTAATGATAAATGGAACATAGAGAACCAATTGCTCTCTATAATGATTCTCTATATCAAAGTGTTTGTTGAAATTGATATACCGTATCACATTGGGTTTGGCCTTTGCCTCAATTGCAGCACCGTATTTATTGTATCTTGAAACAAATTCTGCAAGACATATGTCCATCATTGTTTCAGGGCATTTTAAATAGTAGTCTATAATAGATTTCGCAAGAACATTTTTTGATTCATCTGGCTCATTGCTCAATTGTTTAACAGATTTGAGTATAAATGTGCTATCATTGTCAAATCGTGTATCAATGAATATACATTTTCTTGAACTATAATTTAATGGCAATGACAGAACAATATGTGCAACTTGTTGTGATGACATTTGTTGCAAGTTAAGCATGGCATTGCCAAGTTTACTCACCATTCGGATTGCATCAATATTGTCTTGCTTGTGGTCTCTACATATTCTTTTGAATGCATATGTCATTGACTTGTCTACTTTTGCAATATATGAGCTACAGTGTACATAGCAGCAACATATGCATTCAGGACAAATTGTGCATCTGTATTAGCCCTCCAAAGATCTGGAATTTTCCTTGAAAAACTATTGTTCCATATTTGTGATGGTTTTCTCTGTAAGAAAAGTGTAGGCCTGTTTAATGTTGAGCTTAAAGCTTCAATGTATTCATTGTCACTTAAGTTTAATTCTTTTAAGAACATTTGAAAAGTGAATGTTTTGTCATAGTTTGCTTTTTGGAGTTTTGAAAAGATTTTAGTGGCATTTGCAGTTATCGCTTCAGTCTTTTGGAGTATTGGTAAAAGTATAGTTGACTTTTGCATTGGTGGGAAAGGAAAATTGTACCTACAAAATTGTTTTCTTGATCTTCTGCATTTCTTTGTATGATGGTGCTTGTGTAGCATTTGCAGAGGAGGTTCCAAATTTTCAGTGTCGCAAGTAATATACTTATCAACAAAAGCTATGACGTCCGTGTTGTTTTTTTCTGTGTAGATTGGTGCATTTTTAACCCATATGAGGAAATGATCATGTTCATTTCCTCGATTTTGGAACTCAGTGACTGAGAAGTAATCAATGACATTTCCAAAGAAGGAGTCATCTGTAAGTATCAATTTTTTTATTGCATTGATTCTATGTTTATAGTAATGTGCACAAGTGATAGGGTCTTTCTTGATTAGTTCAAATTTGTCAATGTGTGTTGGGTGATTAGATTCTTGATGGTTTTGTGCTGATTGGTGTAGATTGTGTAGCTCTTGTAATGTTTGAATTAGTGGATCCCAATTTTTCTCAGCACTAGAGAAAGTGAGAAAAAATGTCGGTGGTCCTAGTTGTCGAATCATAGCAAATACATTTTTCTTAAGTTGTGAATAGTCTAGAGAGATTCTTATTCTTTTGAAATCAACGTATCCAATATCTGATTTTAGAATTTTTTCTAGGTTTGGTTTGTGTTTAACATCTTTCGCAAATAGCTTTCGCCCTTTTAACTGGCCCTTGCAGATTCTTATTGTCATTGTAGACAGTACTTGTTGTATTAGTACCTTTATAGCTTTGAAAAAAATGTTTGTTGTATGATATGAAAATTGTCTTTGTGACTGTAAGAGCTCCCAGGTACTATTTTCTGATACGTAAAGTTTTTTACAATGTCATTATCACGTGGTTTGCCAAAGAACAAAGTTGGGAAATTCATTTCTTCAGCATAGATGTCCTTAAATATTCCAATTGGATACTTGTTCTCTGCAGGTGCAATTTCAATAATCTTGTCCTCCATGTTATGGATACATCTAGACTCAGTGAATCCATGTATCAATGTGTCCGATGGGTTTTCATTTTCCATTTCACTGTTTGATTCTGTTTCACTTGTATTTTGTGGACTATTGTCTTCATTTTCTTCAGTCCATTGGAGAACTTCTTGCCAATCTTGGTTTATGCAGACTTTGTGCATTTTGTATAATGGTGTCCTCGTTAATTGAGTCAAAGCTTGCATGATGACATTTGGGCGCACCATACCTTTTTCAAATGCATTTTTGTATTTCAAGCATCTTTTCAATGAAACAACAATTGTTTGTGTGTTGTTAATTGATTGTGGTAATGCTTTTTGTACAATGTTCATGTCAACAGGGACATTTATAATAGAACCTGTTAGGCCTATTTGAGACCTTTTGAACCCTAGTTCCCAAATTTGTGCAAATGCAATTCTAAGTGACACAAGTCATTCTTCTAGATGAGTTAAATTTTGTACATAGCAAATGGTCTATTAGTTCTTATTTTCTGTGGCGTAGCATACATTGGAATAGTGGATTGTTTCAATGCAAAGTAGCATACGTTGCATATGAAATCTGTGAATTGTAAGGAATCTTCTTGTAGCAGCTTGCAGTATAACTATTTTTGTTTTTCTTTGAAAATCTTGATGTCCTTGTACAGACAAAGCACTTGGAAAATTGCACATGGGTATTTTGGCATATCTTGTATTGCTGTTTTATAAATTTCTATTGGTGTCAATGTTTTTTTTTTCTTTGGGCTGCTAGGTACACTTTCTTTTTGTTTTTCTTTTCTAATCAAGTTCTTCAGGTGATTAAGTCTTATTGTTGATTTATGTTTTAAATTGTCTGCTTTGACAAATGGTATCAAATTTTCCTTGTTTTTAGGCAAAGCATGTGGCTTAGTCAAGTAAGTATTTTTGTATTGTGGACGATTTCTGATCAACTTTTTGAGTCGGAGTAAGCTTGTAGAGCATGGGCGAGTTAGATTTTGGGCTTTCATTCTTACAAGCGGCTCAAAATGTCCAGCCAAAGGGTTTGTATCATGGAACAGTATAGAGACTGATTTTGTATATCTAGAATCATTGAAATCTAAGTACTTCCTTGATGTTGTCAATGACCAAAGGCTTATCTGTAATTTTAACCATTTGGATATCCAGTGAATGCAAAACAAGTCACCCCACAATCCACGTTCGCTATGGTCTATGGACAGCCGTGCGGACAATCGCATCTTGCGGAAGTATGTTTCTTGGTCATGTACTTTGTGCAATATGTATAGAGTAGTAGGATTTAGTTCATTGTTGTATGATTTAATTGCTTCTTTGTCC
>VDFB02072077.1:0-30694 GCA_007258455.2 Sequoia sempervirens
TCTTTTAACAACAGCAACATGTGTTTCCTTAGGATCTTCTTGAAATCTAGCCACAAAATAGACAGCATGCATAATATTCAGTCTAGTAGCAGTCAAATACAACATTCCACCAATCATATATCTATATTTTCTCTTATCAGTCTTAAGTGAATCATCATCTTTACCTAATTTGCAACCAGTCACCATAGGAATGCATACCGGTTTGGAATCATCCATCCCAAACTTCTTCAACATCTCTTTCAAATACTTAGACTGTGAAACAAAAATTCCTTTCTCTATTTGATTAATTTTCAACCCAAGAAAGAAATCCATCTCTCCAAACATAGACATTTCAAATTCTTTTTGCATCTCTTCCACAAACATCTTACACATAGTTTCATTTCCTCCAAAAATAATGTCATCAACATATACAACCATAATCAAGATTTTGTCATTTTTTAAAATAATGATTACTATCTTTTGTACCTTTGCTAAAACCTTGTTGAATCAAATAATTTTCTAACATTGCATACCAGGCTCTAGGAGCTTGCTTCAATCCATATAAAGTTTTCTTCAATCTGCACATCATATCTAGTTGATCTGACAACTGGAATCCTTCCAGTTGTTCCATGTAGACCTCTCTTCTAGCTCACCATCCAAAAATACAGACTTGCCATCCATATGATAGACCTTGAAATATTTATGAACAGCAAATGCTAAGAAAATCCTTATAGCTCCATTCTTTCCACCGGAGCAAAAGTCCCCTGAAAATCTATGCCTTCTAATTGTGAGTAACCTTTACACACAAGCCTTGCTTTGTTTCTAACCACTTCTCTATTCTCATTCAACTTGTTTCTAAATACCCACTTTGATCCAATAATGTTCTTGTCTGCCAGTCTTGGGACCAATTCCCAAGTTTGATTTTTCTCAATATGCATAAGTTCTTCTTCATAGCTTTAATCCAATGTTCATATTTACATGCTTCACTTACAATTTTCGGTTCAATCTCAGAAATTAAGCACAGATTTACCTCACCAATAGCAACTTTGCTTCTTATCAATACTCCTTTTGTCTTGTCTCCAATGATTTGACTTTCTGAAAGATTCTTCTGCACATATTTAGGTGTCTTAGGGGACACCATCAAAGCTTCTTCTTCTCTTTCATTTTCTTCATTTTGCTTCTCTTTCTCATCCTTTTCCTACTCTTCCACAATTTCTTCAATTCTTATGGAATCACGTTCATCAGATACATATCCATCAACATCAATTGAAATCTTCATTGCTTCATTAACCTTGACATTTACATTTTCCACAATCTTTCTTAGTCTTTTATTGAAACATCCGTAAGATTTTCTTTTAGTAGAATATCCAAGAAAAATTCCTTCATCACTTCTTGCATCAAAATTTCATAAATTTTCTTCATCTCTTCTAATATAACATTTGCTTCCAAATACCTTGAAATGTATAGCAGTGGAATTCTTACACCATAGCTCATAGAATTGACGTATTGTTTTTCTCTTGCTTGAGAACTCAATTGAATACATAAATGCTTAGTAGATAGCTTCTCTCGATGGAATTCTAGTAAACCGACCTCAATAATCAGTGATCTAGCTGACCTCTTGAATTTTTATGTTCTTTCTTTCAACAACTCCATTCTGCTAAGGAGTTCTTGGAGTAGATAACTATCTTTTTATTCCATGCACTTCAAAAAACATATTAAACTCATGGGAGGTGAATTCTCCACCTTTGTCAGACCTTAAATGTTTTATCCTCAAATTTACTTCATTTTCAACCATAGCTTTGAATGTCTTGAATCTATCTAATACATCATACTTCTCTCTAAGAAATGTAACCCATGTATATCTAGAATAATCATCAATCAAAAGCATAAAGTACCTTTCACCTTGTAGACTTCTCACTCTTGAAGGACCACAAAGATTTGTATGAATTAAATCCAGTAGTTCAGTAGTAGATTATTCCTTTGATCTATAATGTCTTCTTGCTTGCTTTCCAAACTGACAATTCCTACAAATGGCATTAACCGGCTTTGTAATCCTTGGTAAATCTCTCACGGCCTGAACTACACTAATCCTTACCAAGTTATCAAAATTCATGTGACACATTCTCTGATGCTACAACCAATTTTCATTAATCTGAGTCATAAAGCATCGTCCATCAGCACACTTAAGTTGATAGATATTTTCTTCAGATTTCTTTCTAGCAGCAATCACCATTTCGGATCCTTTCTTGATCTCACATCTCTCATCCTCAAATACAAGATTATATCCTTTATTGCACATCTTTCCAACACTCAAGAGATTATTCCTTAAACCCTTAACATAGTAGACATCATCAGTATTATGCTTTCATCAAAACTTACTGAAGCTATCCCACAAATTTTAGCACCAGTATCATCTCCAAACATAACCAATCCTCCATCATATTTTTCAAATTTAACAAATTTACTCTTATCACCAATCATGTGATGTGAAAAACCACCTTCAACAACCCAATAGTTATTTTCTTGTTTAGCATGCAGGGAGGAGATTTCAGTACCTTCATTTTTCTCCTTCTTTGGAGGGCATTCCTTCACCTGTTTTTCAAAATTAGCAGAATTAGGTTCATCAATCATAGCCAAGAACAAGCATTCATTGTCATCAAGGTCTCTATAATCATATTCCTCATCAGATATACTAGCATACTCATTCACATAATATGCTTTGTTGATCTTCTTACCTTTCTTTTCTTTCGCATATGTGTGTTAATTCCTTTTAGCTCTTTATGGACACTTTGTAGCATAATGACCTATTCCTCCACAACTAAAGCACTTTAAGGGTAACTTACCTTCATACTTGTTGGAGCCTTTCCTCATCCTTCTCACAAAGTTAGCTTCTACTTCATCAAAAATTTCTTCAACCTAATCTTCAGCTTTTGTAGCCTTAAAAGCAGTCTCTGATTTGAATGCGATGCTCAAATTTGGCTTCCTCATCTCATAAGATGTCAAAGATCCCAACAACTGATTTTTAGTGTAAGTCTTATAATCTATATTTTGTTCAATAGCACATACCTTTTCGCGATAAGCATCAGGGAGAGTTCTAAGAATCTTCTTTGCAATCTTAGTTTCATCTATAGTAGCACCAAGTCCTCGCATTCTAGCTACTACCTCATCCAATCTATGTACATAAGCTTTAACATTCTCATCTTTAGACATATGTAGGAGCTCAAACTATGTCTCCAAATTCTGAAATTTTTCTTCTTTGACCCTTTCATCACCTTCATGCACCTTTTCCAAAGCATCCTAGACTTCCTTAGCAGTCTTTAGATTTTGAACTTTAATCAAATCAGAATGTACAAGACTATTTTTCAAAATGTACTTCACCTTATTGTTTGCTTCATGTGCCTTGATCTCATTAGTCGTACTCAAACCATTAGCAGAAGGAGTGTAAGGATTCTTGTAAGCTTTCTCCACATCATATCCACAATACTCCAGATATTCTTCCATCAGTATTTTCTAGATAGCATAATTAGTTCCATTGAACCTCGAATAATCATGAGTAACTTGTCCAACAATCTCGGACCTTCCTTCAGCAGTTAAGCTCTTCTCCAAGGAATCAAGCTTTGATACCAATTGTTGAACAAGACAACTAAGAGGGGGGTGAATTATTTGTAACAAATTTAAACCTTTAAATTATTCACCAGAACAAATCCTTAACATTGCTTAAAATGATTAAACGTTAAGTGCAAGTGCAGAAAGTGAAAACTATCACAAAAAACACAACACTAGATTTACGTGGAAAACCTAGGAAATAAGGGAAAAACCATGCTGAGGATTAACTCACACTATAAAGAACATCAAAATTGACTACAAAGGCTCACTACCAAAACAAGGACTCACCGTCTGAATCAGGACTCACTATCCAACAGGGCTAACCACCTGTAGGGATCACTGCCACAAAGATACAAAGAAGATACAAGATATATGTTACAGAGAGAGACAATCTCAATGCAATAGATATTTCCACCACAATTTTCTCAACCACTTGTAGACATGAATGAATGATAGAGTACACCTTCAGCTCACTACATTTAGAAACTAAGCATTTAGACTTCACACTAATCTGCCACACTTGCATCACACACACCAACTGATTCACATCTATTTTGCATCTATCTACTCTATTTATTTGCACTTATCTCTCTTTGTACATATTTTCACCACTAACTCATCATATATTTATACTATCTTCAACTTTGAAACATATCCAAAGTTGGCCATCCATCAATGAATTCAAATTAGGTTGGAGCCAAAACATCCTAGGGTGGAATTTGAATGAGGGTGCCCCAAACACATGCTTGATGAGGACCCAAATAGGTCCAACACACTTCATCAACTTCAAAGATAGTGTTCAACACAAGTTCAGCCAAACCAGTGTAAAAAACATAGAAAAATTAAGCACGATCCTTCTAGATACCAAAATTATCTTCAATGCAATCATAACAACTTAACTCTAGAACCGTAAGTCATAAGACTTTACCAAAGAGAAATTCAGACCAACAACATTTCACTCGGACCTCAGCCAGCAACATAGAAAACCACAATTCACAACTGGTGAACACAACTCGCACTGTACAATGAATCAAAAACCAAAAAAATGGATATAGTAGCTTCCAACAAACATGATCAGCATATCTTAACCACACAACCATAGGAGAAAATCCTAGAGCAACCATTGAACACTTGCAACCTTTCTTCAATACAATTTTCTCAATATCCTCGACATGAACAACCAATAACTTGCAACCATGACATCAATGACAACAAAAGCCAGTTGATAACCAATTGACTAGTTGACTGACAACACCTTCATTCTTGCAACATGTTGAACTTGATTTGCATATTTCTCTACTGCCAACACATTTTTGTTGTCCATTAAATATTTGTTGAGCTTCTTATAATGTAGTCTCATAGCATTAATCAATTGAAACAATTCACACAAATGATCAATCCTCTATAGTATTTCCTCCTAGATCTTTCGTCTCATATGCCTCATTGTTTCTCTACAAAATGTAGTTAACTTATTTTGACAAGAGTTTACCTCATTTTCTGCTTCTTTTAGCTTTGTTGCCAATCTTTCACTTTTTTTCTCTCTTTCTCCAATTTTTGTTCCCACTATTGATTTGATTTCCCCATGTTTTGTCTTAATTTTCTAAAGTGGATTTTTCCTCATTTATTTTTCCTCTCATCTAACCTTTGCTTCAGTTCATTCAATTTCACCTGGGTTTGTTTATCCTCTTTGCTTGTTGATGTAGAGGGAAAAAAAAAAATTCTAATTCATTGCTCTTCTTATCTGCTACTTTCCTCTTTGCTTTCTTGTTTGCTAGGTTTTCCTATAACTTTTCTATTTGAATTTTCAACCTTTTTCTCTCTCTCTTGCTTTAATAATGATGTGTACACCAATTCATTTTTCTTCTTTGATACATTAATTTTGTCAGTATTTTTGTATCCAAAAAAATCCAAATGAAATCTGCTCACCTAAAATTCAAATTGATCCATCTAATTTGCTCATTTATTTTGAATTATGGGAACAACAAACATGTACTCCATGATTTATTTATTTGGTTCAAATCTGGGTAATACCTGGTTGTTGTAGGCTCTAAAGTTATAGCAGGCGAACTCTCCATCAGTTGCTTCCTTTCTTTTTTATACAATTATGATTTCTTTTTAAACTTATCATTGTAATCAAAACCTGGGGACACAAAAATAATGGAATGCTTGAATGGTGAAGAAGTAGGAGTACTTGCAGTTGTTGTTGTAGCCACACTAACTGGAGAAGTGTCTAGAAATAACTCCTTTGTGGAGGAACTGGTAGTTGGACTTAGATCTATTATAATCCTTTCCCTCTTTAGTATGCCTTGATCACGGGGTGTTTGTGTAGTATCTTGTATTGTTGGCCTCTTGTGTGTAATTTTTAATTGTTGTTGTAGCACATTTTGACCACTACTAGTACTAGTACCCATACCATCGCCACCAATGGCAGTGCTAATTGCACTAGTTTCTCCACCATGGGAATTTCCTAGTTGTGATTGTATCTAACCATGAGGATTAGGATTTGAAGTTGTAACAAAATGAATTGTTTTAGTTGTACTTGTATGCCCTTGGTCTATTTTATCAGCTCCAAGTTCTTGTTTATCAATTGGTTTTCTATTCTCTACATCTGCTACCATCCAAGGGCCTTGTCATTGGGACCCCAAAGGACCACCTTCATAACCCTTTTTTTTGCTATGGTTGCTCCTGAAGTAAATGCTTGTTTTGTGACCTCACTTAAACCAGATTGCATTTGTATTATTTTTTCTTCCCTATCATCATTTGATTCATCATCATTTTCTTCACATTCATTGGGATGAACTATATTCCACAACTTGTTAAACTCATAATCTTCTTCATTATCTCCAAACTTTGCTAGAGTTCTTGGTTCACCTAGATCCTTCCTCATAGTCCAAAAGGTAGTAATTTTTTATTGTGACCAATTTTTTTTGTGCATTCCTTATCTAGATAATCTGGCATTTTTACTCTACTAGATGGTGTATCATTGTTTTCATAAAAATTGTTGTACCTCTTGATTTGATTCTTTGCTCTTGTCTGTTGGTGTAATGTTGTAATTTCTGCTGAAATTTTTTCAAAAGAAATACCTTTCTCAATAGCACTTTTCTCCATTGATACTTTGAACGTGTCCCAAGAATCCTTGTTTCTCAAGTTTTCAAGCAAGGGTTTAGTTTGATGTTCAATTCTACTTGCAACAACCCTATTGGGCACAATCCTTGATTTAACGATGTCACATGGATCATACTGCCAGTGACAAACAACATCAAAATTAAGTATTTCAAAATATCATGTGCCACACTAAATGCTTTTCTCTCAAATGTGAACCCTCCACATGAAAAAGGTAAAGAAGGAAATAAGCTCTTCTTCCACTAACTGAGAAAGTATTCTTTATCATTACTTCATCCACCTTACATACTTCAATGCAAAAACCCTTTATGGCACATGAATTGGAAGTGTGTATGGCTTTACTCTTGATCCATAAAATCTTAGCACATTATATTCTTCCATTAAGTACCAATTAGTAAATTTTATTTCTTTTCCTAGTTGAATGGAATTTCTACAAGACATAGGCAATCTAGGTATTGGAGTATTTGTAATTGCTTGATATAATAGAGCTAAAAATTAATCTACAAAATAATTGTAGTTCCTTCGAGAATCATGCATCCATATCTTAGTGGTCCAATCATATATTGGAGACATTTTTTTTCTCAAGATTCATATAGGGTTGAATCTAAAGCTTGTTGGTCTAAAACATTTCACTAAATTTGAATAGAAAAAAGTAGCACAAGTAGGTCATGAACCTAAATATCTTGGTGGAACCTCCTTTAATCAATAAAAATTATTTATGCATGGATTCTACAATGTGCTCAAGATAGTTATATTTGACACATTTTTTAGCATAATGGATATTAAATACCATTTCAAGGAGGCTTGCACCCACTTCCCAATTGTTATCCAGTCTGAGGAAAAATGCTAGAATGAAAATAGTATCCTGAACTCATGGTCTAAAAATTTCAAAATCATAAAGAGGCTTATGAGTACCTTTCAAATTTTTTCTAACCTCTTTGGTATCCTTGACTATTTTATTTAGGAAAGTATTTTTCTCCCTTTCAACCACTGCTTCATAATCACTAGCAAGATTTTCTACATCAATGTGGATATTTCAAAATTATTCAGTTGTAAACGCCAACACTTTTCCAAATTCTTATGCATTAATGGATAAAATTTCTTCTTTGCTATCTACATTAATAGTTACTCTTTTTTATCATCATAATTGTGGGTGTAGACCACAATAAATTCTAGGCAAGGGAAAACCTCATGTAACATCATGCACCCTAATCCACGTACCCATGGTGCACTGACACTAGTAAGTTGTGTTTTCTTTGAAGCCTTATTCTCACATGAAAATCTAAGTTTCAAGGTAAGCCTACCATAGATTTTAGGATCATAAATATCATGGTATTCATCAGTGAAACTTGAGGTTTTAAGCAATCCAGCATAATCTATTTTTCTACCTGATTTTGCTTTGCCTTTCCCAACAACTGGTGTTCTAGAGGTGGTAGACATGCTTGTACAATGTGAATCCCTTTTAAGTCCTTAATTTTCCTCAAGTATCAAGTTGTCAATTCCCTAAACCCAAAGTTTGACAAAATAAATATTCAAGAAATGATGAAATGCAGGAATTTTGTCTTTCACTTTCCCAAATTTTGATTCTTGAAAAGATTAATATTGATAGGCATGGACTAACTTTGTAAGTTTGTTGGAACCCAAAATTTCCCTGGTGCACTGCAATGAGCAATCTTAAATCTCCCTGTTTTCTAACTCTCTCACTTAAAAATAAAATCACTTAGTAGTATAAAGCTCACTTTTTTTTTAATATTAAAGTGAATAAAACTTCAATGTGTTGCCTTCGTACTACACAATTAGTACATTACATTTCTATAATGACACTTAAAAATAAATTCTCAATCGTTGATCTTTGTACATCTAATGGTTATAGGGTGATTCTAGAGGTTTGAGTTCACAATCCTAGCACTCTATGCATTTCATTCCAGAATGCAACTACAACCATCCATCAAATCTTCATCGAATGGTTGAGTAATTTATGATATAAACAATAAACATGTGTTTGAAATTTGTTTCAAACGTTAGTGTGCTGGGATACACAATCCTAATGGAGTCATTGAAATGATTCTACGTGTCCATTCCACAATACCATGAGTCACGTATAGATGTACTTGAAGCATCTTGCAGACTCACGGA
Source organism: Sequoia sempervirens (assembly GCA_007258455.2). NCBI lineage: Eukaryota > Viridiplantae > Streptophyta > Pinopsida > Cupressales > Cupressaceae > Sequoia > Sequoia sempervirens. Next base: position 8,845 of record VDFB02072077.1, read on the forward strand.
ATCCCTTTAAAAGTAAGACATTGATTTACATCAAGGCCAAGGGGTCGGTAACTTAACGTTGAAAAGGACTTAATAAAATGACTAATGATATCGAGAACCAGGGGAGCATGTCAATGACAAATTATAAATCAATAAGATTTCGGCAAGCCCTAGCAAGAGTGACAACTTTTAGTGTTTTTAGTGGTTTTTGTCAATTTGATGGCAACTTTATTTTTTCATTTGTATTGCTTTATGTTTTAAATATGCATGCAAATATTTCATAAATAGATAATACTTAATCTCTCAAAGGAAAAAAAAATATTTTTCTAAGTTTATTAAATGTTTCATTCCATTATTTTATTCTAGTTACATTACTTGTATGATTTGAATAGACACTCAACACACAAAATAATTCTTAACTGAATGAATATCGAAGAATAACACAGCCATTTATTTTATTACAAATGAATTACAATTTTACATTATTACATAGCCTTTTAAATATGAGTAGAGCATGCAAGATCTTGTTTTGTATAAACGACACATCACTTTACATCAAACACAATTGATTACAAGTTGCTACTAGTGACAATGGAAGAGCATTTCTTATACCATATTCTCAAACCAAAAGGCTTTCCAACCATGGTTTGGATCTTAAGACCTCAAATATAGTTATACATTTATAATATGCTCAATTTGATGCACCAAAACAACCCAAAATGAAACAATCGATTCCAAGCTAATAGTGGCGGCTATGGGATCCAAACCATATTACCAAACAAATTACTATGAGAATGTATAGGGCTTGCCTACCATGTTGGGGAAATGGGAGTTGTGAAGATAGAAAATGTACCTATCCTGGTTAGCAACTAGAGTCATGCAAAAGATAAGGGGTAGTAAATTTTCTACCACCATCTTCATGTAGCTTCCATGCATCTAGATAGCCCAGCATGACTCTAAAATTCCACAGTTCCTCTATGAGGGCCTCTGTCAAAATGGAGTATGAGAAGTCATCAGCTTTGAATGCAAACAAGATTAAAATACTAATGTGGGTGTACTCTTTGTGAAAGCACTTATCTCCATTCTAATCTCCTCATTCTAGTTTAAAACTTGTCTAAGAATTCAAGTGAACCAAATCAACTTCTTTCCAATTCCACTCATTCTGAACTTCAAGGAAATTGGTCTTTTACTCTGAAACTACATAACTAGAGGTAAGATAATTTAGAGTATCCCCAATAATACCACATCATCTTCTTTTTATGCCTTGCATAACCACCCTATTTTTTTTTGGATCAAAATGGGTCCCCCTTTATTTTTGTTTGTCTTTGGTGTTTTTGTTTGGGTCTTAGGAGTTGTTCTTTTTCCTCCTAAGTCCTTGTTTCTTTTTGGTCTGGCGGAAGTGGATCCGGGATGGAAATTGGACTCACAATTTTGTAAAGGTTCCAAGTCTGGGTTCCGATCTAGTTCTGGCCCCGCCCTTGCCTTGTTGTTTTTCTTTATATTTTTGGTTTTTCTTGCGCTCTCGGGTCTGTTTCTCCCTTGAGTTGTCTTTTGTTTTCTTGTATTTTTTTTCCTTTTGGCGGAAGCAGAACTGGAAATGGAAATGAACTTGGAACTTTTTAAAAATTTCAGATTCCATTTTGGTTATGATCCCACTCCCGCTCGTTTGCTTTATATTTTTTGTCTTTGTTGGTGTCTTGGTTGGGTCTGGTTTTCATTCTGGTCTCGCTTCCTATCGTTTCTTTTATCGTTGTCTTTGTGTTGATGTTTGTTCCTTTTTTGGGAGCAAAACTAGAATCGAAACCAAACTTGGAACTTTATAAAAGTTCCATGTCCATTTTTGGTTCTGATTCCACCCCTATTTCCCTTTGTTGTTTGTCCCTGCCGCGGGACCGAAACCGGATGTGAAATTGGATTAAGAGACTGGGCTAAAGTTTCTTTTTTTTTCCAACTCCATTTTTGCATCTGCCCTACCTTCAATTTTCACATTGGTTGTTTACTCATTTACATTTCTAGTTTCACGCCCAACCAACCGCATTTATTGCATTAATTACAGCCTCCTCACACGTGTGAAATTCTTTTTAAATCCTAATCAAGGTTAACTGGCTCATTATCTTTATTGCTTAAGTTGTTTTAACGAACCAGAGCCTAAGTAACTTTGAGAGGAGCACAATTTAATTGCAGAGGCGTGTTGGTGAGTGGATTCTTATCAAGTTCAACCTTTCTTGGTGGCATTTCAAGGTAGGGTAGTTTTACCATTCTGTTGGCATTTTCATTTTCCTATTCATGGTGTTCTTGTGTATTCATAGGACCTTTCATGTGGATCTTTGCTTGTTCCCTTGTTTATTTCTAGTTTCATTTTGTCTTTTTCCCATTTTTCATTTTGCTTTTTCTACTTTTTCGTTTCTTCTTTTGTCGTTTTGTTGTCATTTTCGTGGCATGTCTGTTCTGTCGTGCCCTAGTTTTTAACTAAGGTTTCATTTTGTGGGGTCTTCTATGGTTTAAATGATTTGAAATATTTTTGATGACCCCTTTGATCCTATTCCCGTGTTGATTCAATAGTTTTCATGTCAGGTTCTTGACGCCCTAATTACATGAATTGACGAGTCGCACAAACTAGGGTTTGTGCAATGAACTTTACAATGTCGAGCCCTGAAAGTTTAAATCTCATCTTTGTCCTATTAAAGGGTGAGGTTAGGCCCCTTTATTTAAAGTTTCCTTATGTTTTCATGTGACCCAAGTCTTAAGCTCATATGACCGCATCTTCAAAAATATCTTCATTTGAATGGTAAACTAGCATAAGCAAATCAGGGAACGAGCTCGCCCCATAAGTGTTTTGCATAGGATTTAATTCCCAAAATGACCCTACTTCTAATGACTATTGACTCTGGTCTTCACCCTTGATCTTTGGTAGAATTGAAACCGGAGTGGGAAATGAATTTGGAACTATCGACTGGTTCCAAGTTCGGTTTCCATTCCAATCCTAGTTCTAGTCTCGTTTCGGTTTTGGTTCTGATCCCACCTGTGTTAAAGGCTTTATGTTCCTAATTCTTTCCTGACTCCACTTCTAGTGGATATAAAATTTGACTATGGAGAGTTATCCTGAGGGAATAGAGAATGTTATGAGAGGTTATGTGTGATGTAATTATTTTCATGCCTTTTTTCATCTAATCTAGGGTTGTATTGTAGGAATAGAGGATGTCAAGAGCATCAGAGGAAGCTTCTCAAAGGAGCCAAGCTGCAAAGAGTTCAAGACAAGGGACCAAGCCTAAAAAGATAAAAGTGGAATAGCTCCCTTACACCTTGAGGTATAAGCACCAAAGTCCCACAATTACAGCCAGCAAGGTGGATTCAAATTGGTTGGACATCACAGATACAAACTTAGGCCTATTCAATTATGAGGAGTTGTTGGAAGAAACATTCACAGAAGATTCAATAGGGAGAACAGATAGAATTGTCCAATCTGGGTTGGCACATGTTGCTCTCTTTCCTTTATCAGTCCAATGTCCAGAACTCATACTTATTGCAGCTAGTGCTTACAATCTTGCAATCAAACAATGTGTAGACTTGCAGGGGAACATCATCATTGATCTTACTCCACAGATGATGAGGTTCATGTTTAATGCACCTACACCATATAACCCTAGGAAACTCAATGAGGCAGAGGCACTGCAATTATACAACAACAAGAAGGAAGCCAACAGGACTCACATGAAAAAAAAAGTGGATGAGAATTGAAAAGAAATCCTTGATCAAGCTTCCTGATCAACCTAAGATATTAGATTTTAGTTAGGAGATTGATGACATTATCATGATGATTGCCAAAGAGTTTGGGAAGAGATATTCTTCACAATTCAAGGAATGGATGTTTCCATTCATTCAAACCATTTTGGATGGAAGGAAACAATTTGATTGGCCAATGATTTTATCAGAGTGACTACATAACCAAATGCTCAAAATGAGGGAGACAAAGAGATTCTTCATGACTTCCTATGTGATATATGCAGTTGTAAGGAGGGGAATTTTTCTTGGTTTGAATGCAGTTGGAGTATTGGGAGAGGCCCTTGGACAGAAGAAGGCGTTGGATCATTATGATCAGTTGACTTTGCAAACTTCTAAGTTGCATTATAGAAGATTTAATGATGCATTCTTGTATGTCATCATTAATCAGTTAACAAGAGATGCGGGATATAGACTGAGCAGGGATGCCATGTCATTCATTGTAGAATGGGGACATTGGTACATCCAATACCCCAAGTTAACCTACTTCAAGTTGGATGGTTTTGATGGCCATCCTCATTTACTACCTAGATGTTGCAATAGCATAATTGTTCTAATGGAATTCATCTATCAAGCTATAGGGGTCAACACCAAATTTTCTAATAAACATAAGCCTGGTTGTCACAAATTTACCATGAAGTTAGGAGAGTATAATTGTGCACACAATGTGGTAGCAAAGGTGATTTGTGATTAATTGATCCATTTGAAATTGGGTTTATATACATCTAGGAAACATTTTGATCCTAAGCACAAGATGCAAGGTTTACTTCCTGCAATTTTTGACAAGCATTTCAATTTGTTGGAGGATTTTTGGATGGACTTACAAGATCAGTATGACTTGAGAAGAAGGAATTATGAAAGGTTTCCCATCCCATTAATGATTGAGTATGGAGTGAAGGAAGATATTCCTTACACATTTTCAGATGATGGTGTAACCTTGGATCCCCAGTATGATGCTGATAATATAGGTATCAAAGACTTGGATCCAGTGAATTGGGATGAAGAGGAGTCCATTGGCATCAAGCAAGTTGCAAGGCCAGTCTTAGATAGAAGTATCCAGTGGGTGGTAATGAGGATCAAGGAGCCTGAGGCTTAGCTTTCTAAAAAGAGAAAAGCTATAGGTACCACCCAAGGATATAGAAGAACAAAATGAAGGACAGCTCCTAAGGAGCCATTGGAGTTTTTCCCTCCAAGCTTGATCCAACAATTCATGCTCAAGATGTTCCTGAATCACAAGGAGAGGAGACCACAACAGAAGCTAGAGGGGAGGCTTCATCTCAACCTAGTGTTTCAACAAAAGCTGGAGGAGAAACCTCAACTCAACATCCTCTTACTAAGCAACCAATTGAGGGGATGCCCACTGGAACCCTTCATGAGGAAGTTGAATCCTTAAAAGGGAAAGAGCAGGAGATTGAGATCCATGATATTGATACAGATTCTAAACCCACCCAATCTGACAAGGAAACTCATGTATTTGCATCCAATGAAGAAACTGAAGATGTGGGAACTAAACATGTCCTCACTCCTGAGGAACAGTGGAAATTGTTTGAAGATGCCAAAAGGGAAGCAGAGGCCAAAGCACAAGTTGAGTCACTTGCTAAGAAACAAGAATCTGAATCTAAGGCTAAGGAAGAGGAGTTAGCAAAGAAACAAAAATAAAAGGACTTGCTACAACAACAAAAAGAGCAAGAGTTGAAGACCAAAGAAGAGAGGAACAAATTGGCTATGTTGCAGAAGATTCATGAGTTTGAGGAGGAGAAAGCTCAACAAAGGAGAGAAATAGAAGCCCTTGAAGCTAAATTTAAGCTTGTTGAGGAAGCTCGCAGGAGGAAAGAAGAGGATGAAGGCCTGTTGAGAGAAAAGGAGGCATAAGCACTGGCTAAACATGAACAAAGGTCTAAAGAAGCATGGGATAGAGTTAAAGATCTTGAAAGACAAAGGGGTAAAATTTATGAGGAGAGGAGGCTTGAAGAAGAACGTTTGCAAAAGGAGATAGAAGCTAAAAGAGTGCAAGAGAAAAAAGATAAGGTTGAAGTTGAAAGGCTTGCAAAAGAAGCTACAAAAAGATAACAATAACAGGTACAAGAGGTTGATTCTCAACCTAAGACCACCATTTTGCAACCTCTTTCCTCTACCATTATTGCTTCTTCCACACAAGTGGTTACCACTCCTACTGCTCCAACATGGCTTAAACTAGACCTTGAGAGGAAACAAATAGTCCAACCTTAGCCCTTGAATTGGGAAGAAATGATGAAGGAAATAGAAAAAGAAAGGCCCAAGAAAAAGGCTAGAGTCCTCCATTCCACAAAGCTCACAGATGCAGGAGAAATAATAGTTGAATGTGCAATCCCTATGGTGGATAAGGATAGACAAGATATGCAATTGACTGACTACCAGTTGGGTACTATTAATTTGGGGAGACCCACAAGGAATCAACAAATGAACCTTATTGACATTGTGGAATCCTTCACCAAATCTAGGATGATTAAGGATAAACAAAGGAAGGATTAACTTAAAGCCCAATTGGATCATTTGCACAATTTATTCAAGGATGTCTCCACTCCTATTTCTCAACAAGCTATTGCTCTAGAGACCCCAATCTTATTAAGCAAGAAAGAGGTTGATGATTTGGTACAAATGAGAAGTAAGGTTGGAATGCTTGATAGATGGGTTGATCAACTTAATCAAGAGGTTGATGAGTTGCTTGTTGATGGTTTTAAAGTTCATGAAGGTGCATTGGAGTTGGTGGAAGATATGAATCAACATGTTGAAGTCTTGGAGAAACAAGAAGAAGAGTATATAGATCATACCAAGAAACTAAAGGACATCAACAAGGTGCCAAAACAAACTCTCTTGGAGAAATCTATTCTTGATGAGGATAATGTAGACTTCATTGAGAAGAAAATTAGCATAATCAAGTTCAAATCTAAATTCATTTATGAACATAAAAATGAAATTCAAGAAGCTAGCAAAGATTTGAATGAACAGATTGATGAATTAGAAGCAATGATTGTTATTTTGGTTAATGTGGATATCCCTATGAAGGAAGGTCTTCCTCTTGATAAATTGAAGGAGAAATGGAATAATAGATTTGAGGAAGTGATGCAGAAAGAGGATGATGGTGAAGACTTGTTGCTAGATAGGCCCATGGACATCAAAGATGAACTAAAGCCTGTTAGGAGGGAGTTGATTAAATTAAAAGATATGCAGGAGTTTTCCTCTGCAGAATTAAAAAGAATCAAATTTGAAGATGATTGGGTAGATGGACCTAATGCGGATATACTTCAACAAGTGTTCACTAGCTATGATGAATACCTTCTTGAGAAAACTACGTAGCAATGAGCTGGCAATGGAACATTTTGTTCCTAGTGGACAACTTTCTCTTCTCTCCTATTTTGCAAGAATATGACATGAGTTCAACTGCAGATCTCATCCAGCATTTCTACCTTCCTTCTTTGGGTGCCATATTTTGGAAACAGGGCCATCAACCATTGAAATGAAGATCAGCTAGTGTAGTCACTTCATGCAGTTCTAGTTCCTTAATTGGTGGATCTCAATTTTTGATTGAGATAAATTAGTGCATGGATTACCTATATGTAATTTTGGGCTCAATTTTGTAAAGGTTAGCTGATTGAAGAAGGATTAGCCACCTAATGAGATAGCAAAATAGTGTTGTCATAGTTTTAGGATTTTACCAGTTTTCAAGCAAGATGCTTTGATAAACTCTGTTTTACAGCTTTTATGTAAGGATACTTAGATACTTTTAGAAGTTTTTGATATAGTTTCATTTTACTTTCAAGTTTAGTGATTAAGGGATGATGTTAATGAATCATAGTCATTCATATGCTAGTGAATGTTGTGCATAATTGTTTCTTATTTGACACAAATCAATAGAAGAATCTAGATCTGAGACTATTTCATTGAATTATCTATGAATGGAATTTATTTATATCTATTGATCTGTTAATTTTAGCAATGAGGTGGTGATGTGTTTTGATTTTGGAATGAATTTTTGATGAATGGATATGGTTATTGAATTTTGCACTGTGAATTTATGCAATAGTATAGGTCAAGCTATGGATTGCATCATTTTATATTTTTGGTTACTTGAGAAAACACTCATTGTTAAGGTACATGTCTGGATGTGAAGAAATTTATATTCATGTTTTACTATTCTAAAGCCTTGTTCTATCTTTTTCTGTTTATTTACACTCCCCCTAAAGTAGATTAGTTCACATGATGCAATTTGTATTCCTTTCTACCAGAAAGCCCCTTGAATATTATAGTTGCATTGGACACTAAATTACACTAGCAAAGTTGAGAACCAACTACCAGGACCTTAGAAGATAGGTGGTTTTAGATTAGTTATCTTTTTTTAGAAGAAATAGGATAGAAATATTTTGTTTAATGTTGTTGTGTTATTTTGACCATCAACACTTCTTCCTTATTAACCTTGAAAAATGAAAACCCTTATGAGAATTCAAAACATTGCACTTAATAGTAAAGCCTTTAGCCTTCTATAGTTGTGCTCACTATCCCTATTTATGGGCCACCAACCTAATTCCTATTTACTTGTGATTCGTGCGAGGTATAATCATGCAAGCCAAGTAACCAACTTAATCATGTAACTTAAGTCTTACATTTACAATGTTTATTTTGATTGACATCTAGCTACATGTACATTGTACCTCAAGCTGACAAGTTGTAAATATCACCACTTAAACGATATAAAATCATTACAAATATTATTTCAATTGATCACTGGATTAATGATATCATCATATACAATATGTCATGTAGTTTTCAATATCAAGTTATCTAATCACTCACTTTAGATGTACATATGGCATTAATCTGTGGTACCACAACCACATTGTCTTTAAAAAAAACAATCTGACGGATATGCATAAATCGATAAAAAGAAAGCATGTGCCAAGTGTCATACTTTCTACCATTTTTAGTTTCAAGTTATCAAATCAAACATTTCGCTCGCTTTGGCTTAGAAGAGGAACTTAATTTTGAATCTTTTAAAGATTTCCCAAGTACATATGACATTAATCCGTAGTACCGCAACCACATTTTCTTCAATGAAATACAATTTGGTGGATATGCAAAAATTGATAAAAAGATTGGGAATTAAATAAAAGGTAGAGTACTTCAAGGAATTGAAAAGATAGATAATTAAATGGCTTGTTGTAGCTTAATCATTATCAATGTCCACTAATAAGTCACAATATATATATAGACTTATGATCATAACTATATGTTGAACTTGAATCATACAAAAAATATAAATATGTTTTCAAACTTAAAAGCCATATTTTATACTTGAACAAAGAAAAAAGGAATTACAAGAATGGAGCCACAAAAATTATTTTAATTTAAGTAGCCATGAAGTACATAGCTAACTTGGCCAAAAATCCACTAATTGTGACAAAAAACTAGTCATAAAATACATATTACAAGAGTTGTACAGTAAAATATAAACACAATTCATTACCAAAAAATTATGTAATAATAGCAAAGGCCCTCAACCAGGTGTTTGAGTAGGAGGTGAATCGAATTGAGAAAAGTAAGAGCAAAGAAGAAAACAGAATCACCCAAATCCTTCCTCCAAAACTCCAGACTTTGTAAGAATTCATTTATCATATGACACACTAGACCACACCTCATATTAACCAAGGCAAGAGCTTACACTATAGAACCAGCTAGTTCAAGCTTGGGGAATATTCCACCAATAGGCACTAACCCACTTTCAAAATTGTAATGCTCAAGTGTCAACTCCAATGAAGAAATAAAGTAAATGAAAGGCTACAAATAATATATTACTAGTGTCTTCACCAAATCTTTATCTAACAAAATTTCCATGTAATTGGATAAGAAAGCAGAAGCTACCTTAGAAAATAGAGCATGAGGGTTGTTCTGAAGCCATTCCCTACCCATAATTATTCTTATAGCTTCCTCAACCTACACACAAGGAATAGTAAAAACCATACCCAGCTTTCTTCTATCATATGCATCATTGCCTCTTTTCTCCCAAAAACATTTGGGCAGCATGATTCACCATGAAGACTCCATAATATCACAGTGAAATTGAGAATAGAGAAGAAAGAAAGCAAAGCCAAATATATTATAGATGATATGAAGAACATCAAGTTGGTAAAGTATATATAGAATGAAGACATCAAATACTCAGCACTTGAACATTTAATTCACCACTTGATGTGATAATATTATTTCAAAAAAATTGAGTCATGACTTTAAGTGATTTAATAAATAATAAAATGTCAACCACTGATATTTTAAAATCTAATAGCTCTAGCATTATTATGGAGGTTTGAATTCACAAGTCTAGTGCTTGGACATTTGCTACATCCGCGTCTCATACTTTGATGTTGTTTTGACCATGACTTTGTGGGATTTAATATATGAATTATGATACATGTTAGAGCAATATAATATAATACAATGCTTTGGTGTATGGAAATGTAGGAAAATAATTGTTTTCTTTCAGAATTATGAGTGCATTTTATTTTAAAATGATACAAAATAGGAGTGTTGATTTAATTATTGCTTAAATTTATACTTCTATATTGGTTACTAATACACTTTCGTTTTTGCACGCCTGAGTGCATTTGAGTTGCAGGTGATCGAAGGCCAAGAGTGTGATTGAGGAAAAGAAGGTTAGCTTCCCGACAGGGTAAAAGAGGAGAAGCTCTCGATCACGCACACACCACTTAAAAATCATGTAGTTGCATTAGGCCATGTTTGTTTTCAATGTGATTGTTTAAATGGATTGCATGGTTTGAATAAGTAATTGATATAAAAGAAAAATAAAAAAATATATGTACCTATAATAACATAGCAAAAATTAAAAATATAGTTTAATTATTCATAAAGGTTGTGAAAAGAGTATGGTTTATTTTATTTAGCTTATCCCATTTATTTTGTGCAATAAAAAGGAAAAATCTGATTTAAAATAGGAAATTAAAAATGAAGTGAAAATATTATATTTGCATATAATATGGATGAAATAATTTGTTTGCATAATATAAAGTGGAGATATCTTTTGTTTGAAAATGGTTATTTTTATTCCAAAAATTGAGAGGAATGAACAGCCCCGAGAAAACTTTGGGCTCTGGAAATTTTTCCTTAAAACCAACAATGTTGTTGGCATGTGGCAATCTCTGGAATTTGCATGTAGAATTTATCTGTCATTTGGAAATACTCTGCATGATCCTCGGAAGGGGCAATAAAGCTTTAAGGAGAAAAGAAAACATTCATTCAGGGGGAATCAGAGTTCGGGAAGTGGGGACAGGAAGGTAATACGAGGCATCTGCACTGGAGAAATTGCCAGGTTATTTTCCATACTTTGCTTTCAATCAGTTTGAAATTGCAATAAGAAATTGAATAAATGAAGTGCATCATTCTATGAAATGATTACAGATTTCTGAGAAATCTTTTCCAATTTTATTTTTGAATCTGGGTAATAGCTTACTTCTCATTGTTGCATTATAGAAAGAATACCCAATCTTTTCTTCCAGATTAGGGTTACATTCTGTTGCAAAAGCTGCAAATTATTAAACTGCTCTCAATTATAATAGGAAACATACATAAACATATATATATACATATATATATATGCACAGGAATCTGTATTCCCGTGCATATATACATATATATATATATGCATATGAATTGCAAGAAACACTTTCACCAGAAATAAATTCGAATTTCCTTTGAGATAAATTTGAATGTAGTATAATACTGGGCAAAATGTCTCTTTTTGAGTTATGAAATTGTTTATACACAGGAATAGGGAAGGGATTTTAATCCCTTGTCCTCCCCATGGGAAGGACGCGGCTCTGTGGGGAGGCTCGCGCCCTCCACAGGCCGCGGCCTGTGGAGGGGGCGCGAGCCCCTCACAGCCCGCCCCCTCCCCATGGGAGGGGCAAGGGCTTCCTGCGCCTTATGATGATCAACGCCAGTGTGAAACCCTGTACAATGTTTATAATCTGTGTGCACAGCCAGAGAACTTATGAACAGATATAAGAAAAAAATTAGTATTTCTTTCTTTAAAATTTACACTCAGCTGTATATGAATAAATATATATATATATATACACTCAGTTGTATATATATATATATCCATACATATATACCAAATTGCAAGTTTGAACAGGAAAACCATTTCCAGAAAGTGATATGATCTCTGTCAAAAATACACAAATATCTCAGAAATTTTAAACCTGGAACAAGAACAAAAGTATCTCTGAGAAACCATGTAAACTGAAAATCTTCTTGATTACTTTGTCATATACTTACATACAGAAGTACATTCCTGAGTAAAGGAATACAATATAAAATTGAATGCAAGTTTTTCTTTCAAACCTCTGTTATTCTGAACGAATTGCACTGTTTCTGTATATTACTAATATTCAGAAACCTGTATTAAAATTGGGAATTACACTATCAGTCAGCTTGAATTTGGAAAGAATAGAAGTATATACTGAAATCAGTAAACACTGTTTTATACAAAAGAATTAATTAAATTTCTCTAATAGTACACTGATAGTATTATGACATACATGTTCTTCTCTAAAAATAGAGTCTTTTACCAAATCAGAAAAGAATTACTTACAAATGAGTAAATGAAATCTTACTACTGAACTTACAATTTTTCTTTCAAAGGATGTTATGAAATTCTCATTTGAAATTCTTTTAGAATCAATTGAATGCATGAAACATGTAAGAAAATGCACAACTTTCTGCTTTTGTATTTATTCATACTTTACTTTTGGTAACTTCCGGGACAGGATGCCGAAGGTGGACCCACAGAGACGGTAGTATTACCTTTTCTAAACTACCATTTGCTTGTATTATTTATGCTTGGCCAAGCACTTGTACCATTGAAATAGATGGATTTGTTTTCAAAGCCTAGAAACGTATATGTATTTGAGTCTCTGCCACCTCCTGTTGCAAGAAATGTGTTTTTCTCATGTTAGAAATGCATATAGGCACCAGGCATGCATCGAGAGTTCCCTCCTGTTTTACTGTATCAGGTTGCTAGGCTCCTTTATGCAGGGCCGGGGATTCCTTCGAGTTAGGAAGGAACCCGGGGAAGTCATGCACTTCGTGGTTGGGCGGAAAAGGCGCCTGAATCACACTCTTGGCCCCAGCTCGCAAGAAGACCGATGGTGTCACGGCGGTTGGAGGTTCAGAGTTTTATTTGCTATTGATGAACTTGTGTAACATTCTGGAAATGGCTTGTATAGCGCCATTGTATGTATATTTATATTTAACATTCATTGTTGAAACTTTGAAATAGAAGTATGGCATGAAAGAATCTAATGTAACATTGATATGTAGAATTAAGTTTTAAGACGTAGCATTGAAAAAGATGTTTTCATTGGAATTATTGATCTCTTTCGAGTATAGATGAATATGTATATATGAAAATTTCATTAATGTACTTTTTCCATGTGCATAATCTTGATAAATTATAATGTTGTTATTTGTATACATGAAATGCATTTTAAATTCTCTTTTATTGAGCTCAATTTGGAAGTTTTTATGTATGATATTAATTACTTGAAAACCCTTTTGAAAAGGAATTGAGCAATTGAAAATGCCCCTTCCTTTAATTTCCGGCTACACTTTCAGAATGCAACTACAGTCATCCATCGAACATTCATCGAACAGTTATATCACGTTTTCACATATTGCATTTTGATCTTGTCAAATCCTTTATAATCTACGATCTTTTCTAGGTTGAGGGGTCAGTCACCACGATGACTCCAAAGGCTTAAGTCATAACTTAAGCAACCTTCAACTGCCAGTAGTTAGTCAATGATAAACTATTATTTTGGGTTTCATGACTTTGAGTGATTTAATAAGTAATAAAAGGTCAACCATTGATATTTGGAAATATAATGGTTCTAGTGTTATTTCGGAGGTTTGAATTCACAAGTCTAGTGCTTTATAAATTTTCTTCCGAAATGCAACTACAATTGTCCATCGAACATTCATCGAATAGTTATATCGCATTTTCCCATATCGCATTTTGATCTTGTCAAAGCCTTCACAATCTGTGATCTTGCCTAGGTCAAGGGGTTGGTCACCACGATGACTCCAAAGGCTTAATTCATAACTTAAGTAACCTTCAACTGTTGATAGCCAGTCAATGATAAAATATTATTTTGGGTGTCATGACTTTAAGTGATTTAATAAGTAATAAAAGGTCAACCATTGATATTTGGAAATCTAATGGTTCTAGTGTTATTCTGGAGGTTTGAATTTGCAAGTCTAGTGCTTCAAACATTTGCTTTCAAAATGCAACTACAGTCATCCATCAAACATTCATCGAACAGTTATATCGCATTTTCACATATTGCATTTTGATCTTGTCAAATCCTTTACAATCTACGATCTTTCCTAGGTTGAGGGGTCAGTCACCACGATGACTCCAAAGGATTAAGTCATAACTTAAGCAACCTTCAACTTCCAGTAGTCATTCAATCATAAAATATTATTTTGGGTTTCATGACTTTGAGTGATTTAATAAGAATAAAAGTTCAACCATTGATATTTGGAAATATAACAGTTCTAGTGTTATTCCAGAGGTTTGAATTCACAAATCTAGTGCTTTAGACATTTGCTTTTGAAATGCAACTATAGTTGTCCATCGAACATTCATCGAATAGTTATATCGCATTTTCCCATATCGCATTTTGATCTTGTCAAAGCCTTCACAATCTGTGATCTTTCCTAGGTCGAGGGGTTGGTCACCACGATGACTCCAAAGGCTTAAGTCATAACTTAAGTAACCTTCAACTGTCGATAACGAGTCAACGATAAAATATTATTTTGGGTGTCATGACTTTAAGTGATTTAATAAGTAATAAAAGGTCAACCATTGATATTTGGAAATCTAATGGTTCTAGTGTTATTCTGGAGGTTTGAATTTGCAATTCTAGTGCTTCAAACATTTGCTTCCAGAATACAACTACAATCATCCATCGACAATTCATTGAACAGTTGTCGGTTATATTAATTTGTGTTGACATCTAGCTTTAGAAATAATAAATATGTTTACACTTGTCCCCATTTCAAACACTTTATGAAGGAATTTGGATGTGTGGAAAAATTTTCCCATAATAGAACAATATGTAGCATTTGATATTTTTGCCACCCACGTTATGATTTCTTATTAGCATACCAGTTTATTTCGCCAATGATTTTTTTTTGGTTTGAAATTATGTTTAATTCACCAATGTTTTACTAATTGGTTTTAAAATAGGTTTAATTCACCAATGAAAAAAAAAATTGGTTTGAAAACATGTTTTAATCGCCAACAAAAATATTTTATTTGTTTGAGTACAAGTTTAATTCGCCAATAGAAATATCTTATTGGTTTGAAAATAGGTTTAATTCACCAATGGAAATATTTTATTGGTTTTAAAATAGGTTTTAATCACCAATGAAAATATTTTATTGGTTTTAAAAAAAATCAATTCCCTAGGATTTTCAACAGACTTCTAGCGATTACAAAAAATTCGCCAATTGAGATTATTTTTTCCCGCAAAACCAAAAAAATTGCCAATAAAATTAATATTTTTTTGGGAAGTATACAAGATTCACTAGGATTTTATCCCTTCTCCAAGGGGGGGTTCTTAAACTTATCCCTACTTCTGCAAATCAATTTGGTTTCAATTCCCTCATCCATTCTTGAGAACATTGATTTTTTTTACATCTCCTTGTTAGTTAATGGTTATAAGCTAAGCAATTGCATTATTGATTTAAGTGCCTCTAACAATGTGATTCCCACCAAAGTGGCTACCACTTTGGGTCTAAATATTACAAAAAAAATCGGTGTTGCTTTTCAATGGAGAATATACAAGTGCCTTTGATTAGGCAAATAAAGGATGTGCAGTTTGCTTTTGCTACATTCTTGAACAAGAAGATTAAAATGATTGTCTTAGTAGCTGATGTCCTAGCATCATATGGGATACTGCTAAGATGTAATTTTTTTAAGGATGTAGGAGGTGAAATTAATATTGATTGGTCGGAAACAAGAATACTCATCAAGGGTGTGATGCAGAAATTGCTTCCCAAAAGGGAATTTAATTTTTTTGTCACAAAGCCAAATGACCCAAGAGCTCAAATCCTATTTGAATCTTTAGGTATGGATACATACATTTTGTAGACTGATGAGGTTTCTAAGTTTTCAAGAAAAATTTCAAGTAAAGAATCAAAAACTGATGAATCATCCTCTTCAAAAAGAGATTCATTTTCAAATAGTATGTCTTCTTCAAATGATGAAATTTCTTCGGATGAAGAAACTCAATTTTTGAAACTAATAGTTTGTGACTCAAATGGTGTTTGGGTTATGGAATTTAATGGTAGTTTCTCTTCTACATGATCTAGTGTGGGGATTGTGTTCATATCTCCACAAGGGAATATTTTTCCTTTTTCCTTCAAGCTATAATTTGGTAATACTAACAACACGACAGAGTATGAGGCATTATTGTCAGGTATGGAGGTTGCACACAGGAAGGGAATTAAAAACCTTCATGCACAAGGTGATGTTGAGTTAGTGGTATGCCAAGTAATATATTTGTATCAAACAAAAAATGAGAGACTTAGGTATTTCCACAATCTCATTTGGGTTGCATCAAATGTTTTGATGCTTTCAATATATCTATGGTACCTAGGGAGTATAAAGATAAAGTTTATTGTTTAGATGTATCAGCTAATCTCCTAATCTCGCATAAAGATTTTCATGGTACTACTTACACTATTGCGCTCATGTTTCGGTCTAGTATTTTAGATAACCCAGATAACTAGCAGATTTTCAATGATGATTATCAGATCATTGCCTTTCTTGAGAAGGCTGAAAATTTTAATGAGTTATATTTTGAAGGTAGTGATTCTCCTCCACAAGATTCAATTTATGAGAAAGATCCAGACACTAGCGAAGAAGTGTTGCAACTCAAAGGGAACAAGATTCCCAAAGGGTTGGTATCTCTCAAGAGACTTTTTGACAAACATGACCATTATGTCAAAAGGCAACAACAATTTGGTTATGAATCATCAACAGAAGTAGAACAAGTCAACTTGGGAACTGAGGAGGATCCTAAGATGGTTAACATCAATAAGTGCTACACTCCAAAGGAAAAAGACAAGTTTTATGAGTTATCATGATAGTGCATTGATGTACTTGCCTATTTGTATGAAGATTTGAAATATTTTCATCCAAAAGAGGTACAACATGAGATTCCCTTAAAGGCAGGTTTTTTTCCTCACAAGCAAAAGTAGAGGCAATACAATTCTAAAATTTTAGGTACTATTATTTCTAAAATTCAAAAGATGTTTAATGCAAGAATTATATTTCCTATTCACCATTCAACATGGATAGCCAATATCATTATAGTTTGAAAAATTAATGGGGAGATCTGTATTTGTGTGGATTTCAAAAATTTGAATCAACTATCACTACACGATAATTACGCCCTACTGGTAATGGACCAAGTATTACAAACAGTGACATGATTTGAAATGCTATCCATGTTGGATGGTTTTTTTGGATACAATCAGGTGGAGGCCAGTGAAGAATACCAACATAAGACCGCCTTCACCACTCCATGGGGTACTTTTGTATATCACAAAATATCTTTTGGTTTAGTCAATGTTGGCACAAAATTTCAAAGAGCAATGGACTTAACTTTTTGTGATGTTATGGGTGAGTTTATTGTTGTCTATCTTGATGAATTAACAATATTCTCAAAGAAATGTCAAGAACATTTTTATCACTTACAACAAGTCCTTGAGAGGTGTCGGAAGCATGAAATTTCCCTTAATCCCAAGAAGTCAATTTTTGGGATTACCAAAGGTAAACTTCTTGGCCACATTGTGTCCAAGGAAGGTATTAAGATTTATCTAGAATGGGTTAAATCAATTCAATATCTTACTCTACCTTCGAGTAATACAACAGTTCATTCTTTCTTCGGAAAGGTAAATTTCTTGCGAAGGTTTGTCCCTGACTTTGCAGAAAAGACACGTCATATTGTTGATATGATGAATGGAAAATCTATCTTCTCGGGGAGTGTAGAAGGAAAATCTACATTCAATGATATCAAGGAAGCTATTGCACATGCACCAGTGTTGGTTTTTCCAGAATACACCAAAGATTTTATCATGTATATTTATGCTTCTAAGCATACATTATCAACAATATTGGTGTAGTAGAATAATGAGGGGATTGAATCTCCTATTGCATTCATGAGTTTCCCATTGAAAGATCATGATTTGAAATACTCTCCAATGGAAAAAAATGCTTTCACTATGGTTAATGCAGTAAAGAATTTTAGGTTTACATGCTTAACTCCCATGTCAATGCATTGGTGTTAGATTCTATGATTAAGTCAATCCTAATACAACAAGAATTTGGAACCAAGAGAGGTAACTGGATTGATAAGATCTAGGAATACGACATGGATATCAATCCCACCAAGTTGGTACGTGAGAAAGGTTTATGACAGCTCATTTTTTATAATAAACTAGAAGAAATATCAAGTGATGAGGAAGTAAGAGATGAAGATATTGTCACGATCTTTTTTGTCAGTATAACTGACAAATGGTATTCCAACATTGCTTACTTTCTCACTTATGAAGAGTGTCTAGAACACTTGACTTATAAAGAGAAGAGGATAGTCAAACTAAAGGTTGCAAACTACATCCTTTGGGACAATGGTTTGTACAAGAGAAGTCTTGACAGCACCTTTCTATGTTGTGTAGATAAAGCACAACAGAACAAGTTGTTGGAGTCATTTCACAACTTAGTGTGTGGTGGACATTTCTCAACACTTGTAACAACTCATAAAATCTTGCGAGAAAAATACTACTAGCCCAAACTATTCCAAGACACATAAAATTGGGTACGTAAGTGTGAACTATGCCAGCAGTTCATGGGGAAACCTAAACTAGATGCACTTATCCTCAAGCTAATCATCACTGAAGAACCCTTCCAACAGTGGGGTATTAATTTTATCGACGCTTTCAATCCACCATCCAATGTAGGGAACAACTATGTCCTAACAGCCACCGACTATTTGACTAAGTGGGTGGAGGCCATACCAATCAAGCATGCAACCTCAGAAGTAGTATGTAGGTTCCTAAAAGAAAACATCATTTCTCAGTTTGGCATTCTGAACAAAATAGTAGCGGATACTGCTACTTCATTCTCTTCAAGTGAGATTACAGAATTTTGTTTTGAGCATGGGATCGCATTATCACATTCTTCATACTATTAACCTCAAGGTAATAGTCAAGCATAATCAAGCAACAAGAACTTGGTCACCATCATTTGGAAGATGGTAGATGAGAATCAGAGATCTCGGCACAAAGCATTGTATGATGCGTTGTGGGTAGATCAAATTACCCCAAAATAGGTAATAGGTGTGTCACTGTTTCAACTCCTGTAAGGGTTCAATGCAAAAATTTCAATCACTTTAGAATTACCTGCACTAAAATTGGATGAAACCATAGAAGAAGAGACTTTTGACAATTTTGTGGATAAGCGCATCATGTTCCTCACTAAATTGGAGAAGTGTGTTCAAGTGGTGGATCACATTATAGAACACCAAGGCTAGGTCAAGAGGATTTTTGACAAAAAAGAAAAGTTTTGAGATTTTCAACTGGGAGATCAAGTCCTCTTATGGGACAACAGAAGAGAGCCCAAAGATATGCATGGGAAGTTTGATTCATTATGGAGAGGACCTTTCAAGATTCACCAACTTTGTGGTGAAAATAGTTTCTTGATCGCATACCAAGATGAGACTCCTTTTTTGTTGGCACACAACAGACAACATATGAAGCTCTTCACTCAATGAAGTAATAGATGTGTTTGTAAATACTTGTATAGTTTTTCCACCTCTTTCTTTTGAGTCTTTTTGTGTCTTTTTGTTGTGTCTCTTGACTCTATATCACAATGGATGGATGAAGGCACTTAGAGACTGGAACTTTTCTCCCTTCAATCATTTCAAAGAATGATCGAAGGAAGCTCCCCAGTTAGAGCCAGTTGTTATCCTTGAATTTAGTTGTGCTTAATTCATGGGATAACCCCTATGAAACACGTCTATTTCATAGCCCACATTCTCTAAGCACGTAAAATGAGGCAAATCTTACTTTCCCTCATGCATGGTCCCCTAGCCTCAAAATTTCTTTTCGAGCATTAACCTTTTTTCGATTTTTCAAAATTCACAAATTGGTAAAAGTTGTGAAATTTCATTTTTTAGTGTTAGGAATTTTCTCACTCATGTAGAAGCATTGAATTTTAGTGCCCCTGAATTCCTAATGAAAAAAATAAAAATGAAAGGTCAGTGAGTTTCACCAACCCTGCATATCATCCACCACATTTATTAAAAGTGCATAGGCATCAAAATTTATCGCCCTTGCAACTCGACTTCACATGAGTCGTAATAAATGTGATATTTTAATCTCAAATTTGGGATTTTAAGTAGGTGTTTTAAATTTATTTTAATCATTTTGTTTTTCATTTCAATTTTATTTGCTATCCTCCCTCTTCCTCTACATGTTTAATGAGTTTCTTCATGCACAGATTTGGAGCGAATTTTTTGTCGGTTCAGTTAGGGTTTCATCATTGTCACTTTTGTAGGTATGTGAATCTTTTTCATTCTTTGATTTTGTGTTATTATCATTTTACACATGCATCTAAGTTTTTGATTTGGATTTCCATTTAATTTTTTTTGTTATGGTTGTTCGTTCATCTTTCTTTTTTCCCTAGCATGTGTTTTAAATCATTTTTGGTTCTTAGTTGTTTTTGAAACCTTGTGTCTTTCCCATAAGTTCATGAGTATTTACCCATGCTATGTTAGTAGGCATGATAGGAGGTTTGGGTTTTTAAAACTCGATTTTCACCCTATATGCTTGCTACTAGAAACAAACCCTCAATTCCATATGCTTATGTGAAGATTGTCCTCATCGATTTCATATACAATGTTACCAACCTTGCAATTCACCATTTGTTTATTGCGATATATGTTAAATTAGTTTTTTTCGCCAATGTTACATAGGTTCATTACCCCTTTGTAAGCACAATGATTTTTATCGCTGAAACATGAAACATGAACCATGAAATCAATGTGTAGGTTCAATTTTTTTCCTCAACATCACATAAACATGAGTCCCCTTTGTAATAGCATTATTTTTCACCGTGATTTCATTTTTGTTGATTTACCCCCCATGTAGTTGTGGAAGCATAAATTTTCAACTTGATTTTTACCTCCCATGCGGGATTGATATTTTTTACTAATATTGCATTTTGATAAGTATTACACATGCATGGTCAGATTTTTTCACCGACTTTGCACTTATTAAGTGTGTTTTCCCATGTAGGGTCAGAAAATTTTTCCCACCTTGCACATTTTGCTTCCCCAATATTGCTAAGGAATTGAATTTTAATGCAATTACAATAAGGAAAAATGAAACTTGTAGAAGCGCTATTTTTTAGTGCTTATACACACAATACAAACATTCACCTACAATGACGTTGAAATTCAGTGACCTTACATTCCACTTTGCAATATTTTTCCAACACTGGAAAAAAAATTCACTTGCTAGATTGCCCGCATTCGCTCCATTTTTCACCACCATCGCACCTAAGCCCTTCATGCTCACACAATTGCTTAGAATTTTCCCACTACTGCATTTTCAATCATGCAATATTTTCCAACATTGGAAAACAATGAACTTTATAATACAATTATTTGTGCACACATTTCAATATTCTCATATCTACCTTCTTGGGAAGATACAGTCACTTGCTAACTACTCTTTAGATGTCAAATCCTTCTCTAAGAAAATACAAAGCCATGAAGTTCAAATACCAAGGTATTTTCTCACCAACTTCAGTATCCTCAAACATTGATGAGATAAAGGATATTGAAATTGGACATATTGATATGTCAGAATTTATTGAAAGGACTCATAAGCAACCATTAGATACTGGTATGAGACATATAGTTCAAAGAAACATACAGATGGTAGCAGCTTTACATGTAGCTACACATAA
>VDFB02072078.1:0-48142 GCA_007258455.2 Sequoia sempervirens
TCTATTCACTATTTTGTAAGGAAAATATTTAAAAGAAACCCTGGAAGTTGCTTTCCCTTTTGAATTCCTCTTCTTTTTCTCTTTTCTTGTTCCTTCCTTCGTGGAAATTGCTTTCAGTAAAATTCCTCCCTCTCTTCACAGGTTGCCAATTATCTTCCCAAAGTTCCCCCTTGGCATTCGGAAAAATCACCCTCTTATTTTCTTTCTTGGTCAGTTACCAATCTTGAATGAAATCCCAACCGAATGACTTTTCACCTTCCCCAAACCGAAACTTGAATTTCAAATAATATTTATTTGCATGTTTATTGTTTATTTAATTATAATATTCAAGTTTGATTTATTTAATTCATTTAAACCATTAATAATATTTTATTTGCCAAAACACAGAAGTATCATAACTTTTATTTCAAATCATGCTAATCAATTAAAATCTATTGGCAATAATATTTACCCTTTTAAACATTAATAATATTATTAACTTATCAATTATAATTAGGTACCAACTTTTACTGGCTTTTCTCGTTTTTACCTTCATTCAACTTAAGTAAAATTTTAATATTTAATCCTTTCTAATATTTTCTCACTTTAATTAATCATTACTTTATGTATTTATTTTATTTAATTTCAACCAATAACTTCTTTTATTTTAAATTACTTCCACTTAACTCTAAATTTTAACTTAAAACAAATTTTCATAAATAATTAACTTTTAATTAAAATATAATTCAATAAATATTTTTACCGTAATTTATTTAAACTTAAGTACAATTTTAATATTTAATCCTCTTAATATTTTATCACTTTTAAATTTATTAATTGAATTTAATCATTAAATGATAATTACCTTTCCTCATTTAATCTGATTATTTTAAATAACTAACTCCCAACGATAATTAAATTGACATTTATCATTGAATCTAATTCTTTATTTAATTCCAAATGAAACAGGTAACCTTATAATTAAATTAATTTTATTAATCAAATCCAAACATATTATTAGTGTTACCTCATAACCTTAGAATTAAATTAAATAATAAAATCACCACATCATCATGACATTACCAACAACAACTTACTTAACATCAACGATGACTGAAACAGAGGGCACTACATCCTCCCCCCCTAGGCTTCAACTTACTCCTGGAAGTTGAGCTCACGTACAAACAAAAACATATGCACATCAACACCACAAGTCAAATCATCAATTAAACATCATCAAGTAAGCAACGAAAATTAAACAAACCAAAATAAGGAAATGATACCAAAATGATAATAGTAACGGGGTTGCAACCAAACTAATTTTCCAAACACTAGGACGGAGTGGACAAACTAAGTCGAGGAAACTTTCTTGTCAGCTCCTATGTTCAACGTCAAGCCCATTGGGTGTTTATGATGCTCGCCCAGTCCTGACAATGCAGGTGGAATCGAGACTTACTTCCTGCAATCCTGCATGAAAACAAACGTTGTGCACGATACATATATATCACAAATACATCGTGAGAGGAAATCCCAGCATAGTAGGGCACTCGCGAGCGAGTGATACCACACTGTCCCTCCCACTAACCACACATAATAGTCAAAACAATTCTAATAACTCGTAAACAGTCTGCTTCTTACTAGTTAGGCAATATTCGCATAAAGATACTAACCATAACCTAATTCATCTACTATATCAAAAGGAGCTACTACTTGAAATAATGAGTATCTATACCTACATATTACAATTACTTTACCTTCATCACTACGTTTCTAAAGCCAAGTTCCTGTAAATCAAAAGCTACCATAGATCATTGCACATTAGTACCAATAATTCAAGTTGCATTTTAACCTCAGGATACTATTTTCTACTAAAAATCTTAGAATAATTATCCACAAAACCTTACATTTTCATTAAAACTCATAATTTTTACACAAAGAATTTCACTTTAACCATTATTCAACACCAAATCTCACATCAATTTCAATAAAAAGGGCAAAATTTTATACCTTCACAGATTCAAGAAAACATAATTCACCATTCAAGAACAACAAAATCACAAATTCCACACAAACTTGACATATTCACACACATAACACATCAACAAGAAACACATCACACTAAAACTCAAGGGTCAATAGAGCATCCCCGACAGGAAGGATATCGGTGCACTGCGCACTACACCACGGGTCCTATCCTTTCAATCGGTTTCTTGCACCATCGACCTGACACTAGTTAACAGAAGAAACTCAGGTTCTCAACAATGACAATAGAAAAGTGAAACTCAAGACGCACGGGTCTAAGAGCAAGGTTACATAGTGAGCACAATTAGTGCCCAGTGTATGATCCTATGCTCTGATACCAATGTTGTAACGCCCCGCCGTGCGAACCCCAAAGGACAATTACACAATAATTACAACAATTTTTTTTTTTTTTTTAAGTAAACATAACATACATGTAATACACATTAAGTCATAACATGAATTTCATTTAAATAGATTCCTTAACACACATCCCTTGGGGTACACGAGGAGTCATTACGTGACTTAGATCCATACAACAGCAATAAAGAATAAACCCAAAGATATAAAGTAAACAATAACAACTATAACACATACATAAAAATTCATTGATAAGAAGCCATCTGCACAAAAATACAACACATTAAATAACAATCACCATGGCCAATATCCACACAAGGTTTAATGTTACATTACATTACAGTACAATGTTTAAGAAGTACAATGATACAAGAGTGTTCCAAATATGAATGGAAACCATACACAAGATACCATGATACAAATAATTAGAGAAATACAAGTATCAAAACTGGCTCCAAGATAGATACAACTCTAGAGTCGTTGCAATAGCACCAATCTGCACCTCTCGATCCTCGACTGGGGACCCAATGGGGTGCTTAGCACGTTCCACCTGACCATGTGAGTCCGAAGACCCACCCCCCGTGCTAGGAGCTAACAAGAAAGAGACCTCAACCAAGAACATCCAACAGAGAACCACAAGACTCAGCGTCATACAAAAGTATCACAACACCCAAGAATTACAATTACATAATCAACCACATCCAAGAGTCAACATAACAACTTAAAGTCATAAGTCTCATCACCTAAATCAAAGCAATAGCCAATAAACAAGGAACCAAAGGAAGATCATAAAACACTTCCAAATCAAGATGAAATTAATAAACATATCACAATTCTGAATCACAATGATACAATACAATAACATCATATCACAGTACCATAAGAGTACAAGGTCAAAACCCAAACATCCACAAGATTTATACAAGACCACAGAATACACCATAGGTAAAATAGGGTAAAATCATAAATCATTTCAAATAGTTATGTTTCATCAATTCAAGACAAAGAACCACTTCCAGAGGATTTCCAAAGAAGCAACATAATAAGGAGTGTTAGAGGAGAGTGTCATCGCATGGCTTAACATGGATTCTCCAAGCTACCACTATCGCAAGGAGCCGCCTCTGTCTACTGATGAATTATCCAGGCATCCCTAGCGCTAGGAGCCTCCTCCATCTATGGTTATCCAGGCTACCTATCTCAAGGCGCCGCTCCATAGGGTTGCTCATGCGGAACCATTAACCCTTCATGAAGACAAGGCAACGATCTTGCCAACCACGGCCTTCTCAATCCCCTTTAGTCTGTGGTAGCACTCAAAGGCGGATGAGGCATCAATTATCTTTTTAATGTGATTCTACCCACCCCTAATTAATTATTTAAATTATCACTTTTTTAAATTTCACTCTAACGAGGGCTATCCTGGCGCCCCTTTGTGCGCCAACCACCCACTTAGAGCCACTCTCTCTCTCTAGACACTCAAAACATAAAAACCAAAATCCAAGGATTGTATAACATAACAAGAACAGTAGATCACAACAGTGAAGCATGCGAGGCATTACCCATCTCGCGAACAAGTACAACATCAGAGTCTCACAAAGTCTCGTACAACCCTTTCAAAATAATGATACCAAAATACTCGCCAATACAAAGGCACATAGAGAAAAAACATGGACCAACCATAAAAACAATCCTCTGGAAGACTCTCAAAAAGTTACACTAGGGTTTCCCCATGAAAATCTGAAACAATAAAAGCAAAACCTTGAAGAACTATTTTCAATTCAAATATGATGAGAGAATACATCAAAATAAGATCAACAATTCCCTTAAACAACATCAACAACTTCGATATGAACTAAATCAGACATCCAAGGGAAACCTCTATTTTCTCCTCTCAGAATACCCATAACTCAAAGAACTTTTAATTTGACTCATTAACACTCAAGCAGAACCGTCAATCAAGACAAAGACAACATTAACCAACTTGCCAAAGGAGGAACATTAACCAATAGTAAAATAAACCTCTGGAAGATTCACATAAAGTTACACTAGGGTTTCCCCATGAAAGTATGACAACAATAAAAAACAAAACCTTGAAGAACCAAATGCGATTCAAATATAATGAGAGAATACATCAAAATAAGATCAACAACTCCATTAAACAACATCAACAACTTCGATACGAACAAAATCGGAAATCCAAGGGAAACCTCTATTTTCTCCTCTCGGAATACCCATAACTCAAAGAACTTTTCCATATGACTCATTAACACTCAAGCAGAACCGTCAATCAAGACAAAGACAACATTAACCAACTTGCCACTTAGGTAAAGAGCAAAAGAAGACATATAGAAATGTAAGTTAAATGAGAGAAAGTCCCTAACTCAAAATTAACTCATGAAAAGTCACATTGAAAGGATCTATCAAAACAATCCAAAAGTGGACTAATTCAAATATAATATATCCATTCATTCAATAAGAAGTAACTTGAAACCACCTAAAAAGAACATTATCTTAACGATCAATCATTTCCATCATTTAAGGATATCACAATATTGCGAAGTGAAAATAAAATCTAATGGTTTAAGCCATAAGACACTATTCACAAGTATACTCTTTCAAACACAAATATATTCCAATTTACACATTATAACAACAATCTTCCTTCGAAGATCAACCCACTCAAACCAACAATTTGATCCTGATATCAATCACAAGTATTTTCTAGAACTATTCTTATAGAAACCCCACAAATCAACTATTAAAAGAATATGAGGGAAATTGACTTAGAAAAGATCATCTAATTTTATTCATTTACATAAACCCTTTGTTTAACTAAATATAATTAATCAAAACATTTATCGAATCAACAATCATTCACTAGCCTTTATCGTAATACCCAACTATTTAAAGTTTTCAAATTTATTTACTTCCATTTATCTTATAAATCAATTCTCCCACCTAAATAGAAATAATCCTTATCGCCAATATTATCTACATACAAAACTCTACTTTTCATTATTTCTAAGTTAACTATCCCACTTGAAATTAATCAAATTGAGAATAAACTAATCTATCAAACAATTAAACCAATAAGTAAAAACACTTTGTTAGTAAAACACATTACACATTATAACCATAAAGACCTTCCTTTAATTAAAGCATTATTTCAACGTTTTTACCACTTATTTTAATATATCCACTTAATTTAATTAAGAGAGTATTTACTACAAATAATTATATTTAAAATAACTATATCATTTATAAGATAACCAACTCCATCAACTGTTTAATACGAATCCTCATTATAACTTTAAAATGTAATACTAAGATGACAATTCTATAATTTACAACTTTATTATAATACTAAGGTGACGACACTAATGGATTATTTCACACAGTAGTTTGATAAATAATTATCATTCACAGACTCATTAGATAACAAAAAGGTAATTAAAACCATTTAACATTTAATCAGTATCATTTAAATTAATTAACCTATGAACCTGGGATTTATCCTCACTTAAAAATAACTTTATCATTAACCTTCAAGTAAAAGAAACTATGTAAATGTAGATTCACTTATCTCCTTTAGTGAACCCTAAAACTTAATTAACCATATAAATCGATTTACTTTAACTAAATACACAGTTCATTTATCTACAACAAAATTAAATACCTAATTCAATAATGTTTATTCCGTTAAAAACTTTTGTTAAATAATATTTTACTAAGCAATCTATCGAAATAACCATTTTCACTTTAATTATTTACCTAAAATAAAATTACACTTTTACTTAACTCACTATCTTACAGAACATTCTAACACTCGATTCATATTTTACTTTTACACCACCATAAAATCATAAACAAAACAATTAAAGAAATTATTCATATTTTATAAACATAATATATAATTATGAACCATTTTCTTTTGAATAATACTCATCATACAAATCTACTTATATATTGAAATATCTTCATAAATCCTAAATATATAAAAGACTACCTTCACTTCAAATCTTTTAACCTATAATTATGTATCTATACTTGTTTATATAACCATACACACACACACACACACACACACACACATATATATATATATATATATATATATATATATATATATAAAAGAATAGTAATCAAAAATATATAAATTAAAAATAAATAGAAAGTCACTCATATATGTAGTTGGTAATTCAAATGCCCTAACTCAGATAGGTTGACAAAGAAATCAGAGAGGCTATTTAATTCTGTACAATGTTTCAACTCTAATTATATCTCACCTCAAACAATATCCAACCTAATTATTATAAACAAATATATATATATATATATATATATATATAATCTTCACTTTCTGATTAAAAATAAGAGATCATTTATCTAGCTGGGATAAAATCTAATTCTTCACAGCACAACCTTAACCTAAATAAAATTAATATTTTACTTATGATTGATTTTATATTTTATTTATTCAATGCTTTTAATATAAATAAATCATTTCCCTCCAAGTATTACTTCCCTAATAATCAATTTATTTTAACCACTAAGTTTAATAATTAGCAAAATGCAGCTTATTTTATAATAAACCCTTAACATCTTTATTGTTTCTCTATTTATCTCAAAACCTATCATACTAGAAGACCAAAATTTAATTTAACTCTTTATAAATTATATTTATTAATAGCAAAACGCAACCATAAGGGAGCAGCTTGACAGCAGCCTCGTATTTTAAGCATAACGCCAAAACTATAATCTGGGTATTTGAGATTTTTGGACAGAAAATAGAAAACTGGAATTTGGAGAAACCCTTTAAATTTACCAGCAAACTAGTTTGTATAAAAAATGTTATGGATGACACAACTAGACTGTTTGAATAGAGTCACAGGAAACAGTTCATTTACAGACAGTTTACAGTCTCAAAATACATATATTGAATACCATATTTATGTAAGTATATATAAAATGAAAGGAAGGAAAATACAAATTTGTACAGCCCGAAAATAAGACATTTAAAATACTCAGCTAAATTTTGAAGTTGGCATACAAAAGATTTCAAGGAAGAAGGAAATCTTTCACAGGAAAACATCTATTCACTATTTGTAAGGAAAATATTTAAAAGAAAACCTGGAAGTCGCTTTCCCTTTTGAATTCCTCTTCTTTCTTTCTTTTCAAAAAAAATCTCTTTTCTTGTTCCTTCCTTCGTGGAAATTGCTTTCAGTAAAATTCCTCCCTCTCTTCACAGGTTGCCAATTATCTTCCCAAAGTCCCCCTTGGCATTCGGAAAAATCACCCTCTTATTTTCTTTCTTGGTCAGTTACCAACCAAGAACGAATTCCCAACCACCGAATGACTTTTCACCTTCCCCAAACCGAAACTTGAATTTCAAATAATATTTATTTGCATGTTTATTGTTTATTTAATTATAATATTCAAGTTGGATTTATTTAATTCATTTAAACCATTAATAATATTTTATTAGAATTTATTTCGTCACATTACTTACCATAATAACATTATTAACTTATCAATTATAATTAGGTACCAACTTTTACTGGCTTTTCTCGTTTTTACCTTCATTCAAACTTAAGTAAAATTTTAATATTTAATCCTTTCTAATATTTTCTCACTTTAATTAATCATTACTTTATGTATTTATTTTATTTAATTTCAACCAATAACTTCTTTTATTTTAAATTACTTCCACTTAACTCTAAATTTTAACTAAAACAAATTTTCATAAATAATTAACTTTTAATTAAAATATAATTCAATAAATATTTTTACCGTAATTTATTTAAACTTAAGTACAATTTTAATATTTAATCCTCTTAATATTTTATCACTTTTAAATTTATTAATTGAATTTAATCATTAAATGATAATTACCTTTCCTCATTTAATCTGATTATTTTAAATAACTAACTCCCAACGATAATTAAATTGACGTTTATCATTGAATCTAATTCTTTATTTAATTCCAAATGAAACAGGTAACCTTATAATTAAATTAATTTTATTAATCAAATCCAAACATATTATTAGTGTTACCTCATAACCTTAGAATTAAATTAAATAATAAAATCACCACATCATCATGACATTACCAACAACAACTTACTTAACATCAACGACGACCGAAACTGAGGGCACTACACTTATGAACCTATCATAAATCAACACCATGAAAGAGGTACATAAAGACATCGCATCTACTACTAAATTAAGTTTATATGTATCATAAATACAACATTCTTATGCTAACCTTTTCATTACATAATAAACAACAATAAATATATTTTCAAGACTATTGCAATCTATTTACACATTCATTACAAGAATGCTACAATATACAAGATATATTCATCTAAAAGAAATATATATATATATAATACATATTGAATATAATTTTCATGGAAATATCAACTACACATAAATTTAACCATAGAATGAAGTGAAATAAAATACTCTCCATGTTGTGCATGAATTGCACCACCTAAACCCCAATGGATGGTTCAGAAATACCACTCTACCACGTGGAACCCTAAGGCCCACTCCCTCCGTGGTAGGAGATAACACTAGGCCCCACATACAAACAAACAAAGAACAACAAGTGGCTTACACTAAAAATCCAAAGGAGACTACCAAAATAAGAATTAACCAAAAATTATGAGGACTTCCACAATGACTTCCAAATACTTCTAAAGACTCAATCACATAATACAGCAGATAGAAAACCCTAAAAACTTAACATTATACCACAACACCACAATGATGCATATTACATTATTTTCACAATATTATAACATAATAACCAACTTTAACTTAGCATTTCATAGCCAAGGCCAACAATGCATAACCTTGGTACAAGTGATCTTTACACATGCAGAAGCTTCAACACAAGATCTCACAAATATAAAGGGATTTATAATATGTAAATAATAAACACATTTAAATAAAAATGGTACAACACAATACAAATCAAATAATATAGTTATACCCTCTAATACAACTTTTAAAATTGAACTAATTCTCACTTGACAACAGTCAAATCTGTCAACAATAAAATAGCCATAAAATAGTCATATCAACTCGAAATCAAAATCTGTAAAATACCCATTTCAGATTTAGTCGTCGACTACTTAGCAATGCGAAAGAAATTGACTAAAAATGAATAATAATTTCATAAAATGTAAAACAACAGACGGATCCCATAAAACCCTCTTTTCGGCAATACTCGATTACAGTCAAATGATAAAATGAGTAACTCAACAACCAGATTTTATTCAAAATAAAATATTAAAAAAATATTAAAATTAATTTAAGCTCATTCAAACCCTTATAAATCTAAAATCTCAATCTTCCATTGGCTGGTTACAGGGAGAAATAAAGATATTTGCAGTCATAGAGGAGCAACTTGACAGCAGTCTCGTGTTTCAACCATATCTCACAAACTACAATCTGGGTTTCTGAGAGTCTTGGATAAAATTTAAATGACAATGAGATGAAAAAGCCCATTAAAAATATCACCAACCCAGTTCGTTAAAATAGATTTATGTGCAACACAATCAGACCCTTTTATTGGTAAAAAAATAAAAACAACAAATATGTATTGATTTTTATTGTAGAATAAATAAATATTTCATTCACACACAGAAATAAAACTATCCAATATTTATTTTTAAAAATTAAAGAGAAAACAAATCAATCAAATTATTCATACCCACAAAAACAAAATTAAACAAAATATATCAAAATCCAACCTGGATCCATCGCTTGGCAATGATAGAAATTTGATGCCGAGCTCCGAAAACTTTAACTTTCAAAACCCCCAAGTTGCAACAGTTTTCTCATTGCTTCTTCCTCTTTGCAAGCATGAGCAAAAACCTTCAGAAAATGAAGAATCCCCCAAAATTTCCAACATCAATGGGTAGCCAAATTATGAAGAAATATTGATATAAATTATGTGATCCTATCCTATTTGTGACTAGGATTTGACATAGTAATGATAAATTCAAGTAATGTAAACCTAGAATGATAATAAGAGTGTTGAAAGTAGGGAAGTGATAACCCAAGTAGACAAATGAATAAATATTGATATAAAGTGTGTGATAATATCCTATTTATAACTAGGAATTGAAAAAGTAATAACAAATGAAAGTAATATAAACTTAGAATAAAAATGAGAGTGTTGAGAGTAAGGAAGTGATAATCTAGGTGTTAAAGATAGCAACAACAAGACTCTACCATGATAAAATGAAATACAAACTGAGAAGCTAGAAAAAGGTAACAATATAAATCACCTTCTAATCTTGATGAGGTCAATCAAGGCAAGAGTCTTGTTGATAGATACTACTAAACTCTTCAAGAATGTAATGTAAATTTAAATTCTTCACAAACAGTTCATAAAATGTTGGTAAACTACTAAAAGTGTTGGAAACAATGGTATAAAATAGTTGTTAAGAGTGTGGTAACTTGATATAATGAGAAATTGCAAGAGATATTGAAGATACATTTTAAAATGGAGAAAATGGAAGGAGATAAGGCAAATAGGGATCTATTTGGATTTATTCTATAGTTCTTACCTACAAACTAGGTAGGTGATAGGTAAATAAATACTCAAAAACAACTAAAATTTTGAGAATTATCATGAGACATGTGTGACATATGAATTTCTACACATTTCACTAATGTCTAGATACTTCTTGCTCAACAAAGGACCAAATAATAGGTTTGCATGACATGCAGATGTCTAGATAGTTCTAGCTCAACAAAGATCCAAACACTAGGTTTGCATGACATGCAAATGTCTAGATAGTTCTATCTCAACAAAGATCCAAACATCGGGGAATGACAAGACTATGATAATTGTAACATTAATTTTGAGAAAATAGACCATGGGAAGGTAGGCCTTAGCATCATGGGTGGAAAAAGGTTATGTTAAAGGGTTTTAATGAACCTAAAAGCATGCTAAGGGAGATGGACACCAAAGTGAGTCCAAAACCTAATACAAAAATTCTAAAGGCTATATGATATTTATTATTATAGGAAATGAAACAATTACAAATATTCATTAGGATCACCCTCTTTCCAAATGAGATCTACATTATAACTCTCACAAGGCCCTACTATTGTTGCTCTTATTAAGGAGTGTCCTAACATGGGGCCTCTCGTTGAACTATGTGCTTTTTATCCCTCCTCTTATCATGACACTAGAAATTATTATCATTGTAGTACATGTTGTGGGACTAGATTCCATAGAACCACATTGTGAGGAATCTCATGGGCTTCCCTGAGAGAAATATATACTATAGCCACTAAGGGAAAAGTTACCATTGGAATCTATCTAAATGTCTACAATAGTCTACCAATGGGATGGGTCTTCAGTGATGCCCTCTTATATAGTTTTCAAAGTAACAACACCATGGAATAAGTATGAAGCTATGGTATCCCCTTACCAATGATCAACCATGTCAATATAAGGATCTCAAATCATGTTATTATCTCTCAAACTTATATAATTTTAGATCATGGTATTAAAGTTCCCTAATCATGCCTACCTCATAATCTTCGAGGTTATGATATCTATGATCAACAAGTGTCTATAATAGGGAATGATATGCTTAAGAATGCACCCATAATAAGGGATAGATGACTAAATTAGCAGAATTAGCATCCTTATACAAAAATCAAAAAATAATCAAGCCAAGATATCAATGCCTCATACATAAACTCTTTCTCACTTAATGTATTAAATGATGGCATCCCAATTGTATACAAGAATTTGTGCCTTCTTGTTGCTAGTTAACCTAGTGATAATCAAGACCATAATATCATTCTAAAATGGAATGATAATTTAATGTGGAATTGAGATTAACATGCTTTCAATATCTAGATGGGCATATCTAAAGTATGAGTCCCATATTACCATTTTCTCATCTAAAATAACCTTATTCAAAGTGAGGTTGTCACCTTGGATGGAGACACTAAGGATGAAATGAACATCATATAGTGTAACATCCCACTCTCTGGCTATGTGTGGAAACTATAAAGTGTTCCATTCTTACAACCTAATATATAATAATATCTTAGTAAACCCAACTAGACAAGTGAATCAATGAATCCTAGCTATCTATCTAAATAAGTAGACAGTATAATCCTTTGATCCATGATATCAAGGTTATTTAAAAACTCTATAAGAAAACCTTACTTAGTGGCATCACTACACTGAACATAAGGGTCTTATAATGACAAGTTCTTAATATCTAAAAATACCTAAAAATCGTAAGAACCCTTTAAATCCCAATTTTTTTTTTTAGGAAAACCTATTATAAAACTATAAGACTCAATTATTTGTCTTCATTTTCCAAGATATATTATAATTTTCCTAGGTGAATGAGTAACTACCAGAACCAAAAAATGCACCCCATGATTATCAACTTGCCAACCAACCCTTTGACCTAAGTAGATTTAAAAACATGTATGAAAGAACAAAATAATTTAGTGTCTACCCAATCCTACCCAATAATGATTATTTTAAATAACCCATCCCAAATTTCATTAACTATAACTATTAGATCTGAGGTATACTAAAACCTAGGGCAATGAGAGTTTTTTTAAAAAATGTTCACTTCTTGTTCCATCAATACTAGTGCTTATGCCATAATCTTATAATCTTGCTAGCTCTCCATAGATTATTTTCATGTCCAAATTTTTGGTTATTTAATCATAGCTCAAAAATCCCTTGAACTCACTCAAACACAAGAATACAAATAAAACTATGAAAGCTCTATTTTATATATATGGTAAGCTAATTCTTCTATAGGATTTTTTTTACATGCAAGTGATCCATGTAAGATGGCATAGTTATATTTTGGACTCCAAAAAAGTTATGTCCTCTTATCTTTGATTTGATAATACTATAAATTTGAGCCAATTATTGACAAAGAATGCACATTGTTTTATAAATGGGTTTTATTTTGTAAGCTCTTTGTCAGCAAAAAGAGTAAGAATGTCTTCCAAAGTATCCCTAAACCTACACAAATAGTGAGTAACCCTTTTCATGCTATCATTTCACGTTTTTATTTTGAAGCAACTTTATATCACATGTGATTTTTTGCCTTGTGTTTACAAATTTGGATTTGGATGCAGGAAATCAATCAAGGATAAGTATAAGTAAGTTCAAAGGTCCCCATGCCACATTTTGGAGGTGGAACTAACTAAGTAGTATAAGATTCATTTCTTAATGTAACAACATTTATGTGCCTAAAAATAAATAACCATACATGACTGTCTAATTAAGATCCATAATCTAGCATATGATGCTATGTGACATGAAATCAATCAAAATCATAATCAGTTTTTTGTTTCATGGTGAAAATGCATTAATTAACCTCTTAAATTCACCTGGTCACAAAATCCTCAACAAAAAGTTATTACAACATCAAATTTAGAAAAAAAAAAAAACCATTTTTTTAAAAATGAGATCCTATCAATTTTTATGGGAATGTTCCTTATGTAAAATAATGCATATTATATGGTTGGATGATAATAATTTCTAGACAATATTTAGGTATACAAAAAGTTCTTTAGAATATGGATCAATGTTTATATCTTGACATATCTATTCTAATTATTTGAAAAAATATTTGTAGAATATTCTATGGTTAGATATATTTCCAACTGAATTTCATTCACTCTCACAAGATCATCATAGAATATAGTTAAATTTTTTGAGCTTATATAGTAGAAGGGATTAAGAAGTAACTAACTAAATGAAAGATAGGATATGCAATACATCCATAGGATAAATATTTGCATCCAAAGCATTAAATATCATGAGTCATATCAATAGAATGGATGATGTTAATCATATGACATGAAATAGAAATGATAATATATTTTATATTAAAATTTGAACAAGTCATACAATCAATTAGAGTAACTTCTTTCCTATAATGAATCATGGAAAGTAATGAAAATGTATGAAATCAAGGAAATATATATTATTTCAAGTATTGTAATAAGTAGTTATATGTGCAAGATAAAATGTATTTAAAATAATTTCCAACTAGAATGACAAAATATTACTTATTATAATAGATCCAAATAAAATACCCACCACTATTCCTGATAGATAAGGGTTATAATAGAAATCACAAAGACAGAAATCTCATTTTCAAATAAGGGTTACAGCAATGAGCTCCATCCCAGAACTTACTTTTCTATTTTTCTAAGAAAGAAAAAGACCTGGAAAAAAGGTACTTGCATAGAGAAATTGATAGGATTCTAGAATAAATCAAGGAAATTTAAAGACTTAAAGCCATATATATATTTTCAATTACTGGAGAATCTAAGAGTTTCAACATAAAAGCACTATTGATCAATTGGATTAAATGAGATTAGTTTAAGTAAAGGGTGAAAAAATAGTACACTCATCTCCTTGATATGCTAATATATTTTGTTATTTTGGTTAAAAAGTTTGTACCCTACTTATAATAACCTTGTGATTAAGATATTCCATCTATTTTTGATTTACATTTCAGTTGTTTCCTATCATTGTTGGAAACAATAATAGTCAACAAATATTGAACTATATAAAACATTTGATGATTGAACCATTTATATTGCATATACAAAAAAAAAGGATGATAAATGCATTTGAGAACATTTCTAAAAAAAAATGAAAGGATTCAGAACAATGTAAACTTTTTTAAAAGTTATATTATGGTAGTAATGCATCAAAATGAATACATTTTCTATTTTGGATGGTGTATATGAACCAAAAAGGAACAGTTAAAATAGAGTAAATCATTGCTTAAGAAGCTTTAAGAGGGATTTGAAATTGAGGATCATACACTAGGGGAAAATTTTCAAGAAGCCAAACCACCCACTCCTATATATAGAATGGAATCCCAA
This sequence comes from Sequoia sempervirens, assembly GCA_007258455.2. NCBI lineage: Eukaryota > Viridiplantae > Streptophyta > Pinopsida > Cupressales > Cupressaceae > Sequoia > Sequoia sempervirens. The sequence continues at coordinate 15,277 of VDFB02072078.1, forward strand.
AAAATAAGTTTCAAACATAGCCTTTAAAACTTATTGATCCTTTTAAGTGAAAAGTTGGAGGTTATATATAAATTTTTTAAAGGAAAACTTTGTTTCTCTTAAGGAGCCTTCAAAACTTGATTTTTATGCCTAGATGGTAAAGTCCATTATATTAGGTATATTTGATGGGATTTTATCTTTTAAAGTGGAATAAAAAAAAACATATGAGCAGTCAATGAGCATGAATTGAGAAATGATCGATGAATATGTTCTACTAGCAATAGTACACATGTAGCTTTTTATTTACATTTGATTCAAAATTTAAAGTGTGGGGAGTTATTTGAAAATATTATAATGCTTAGAATAATGAGGTGATGCAGGTAATCATCTTGCCATTTTGTTGTCATTTTCTAAAACAACTTTTTTATTTTTTTTGGGTCAATTCTAATCTTACACCATTTAACTTACCATTACAATGTTGGATTAGTTTTGGGTGATAGTGCAAAGTACAAAAAATGCAAAACTCATCAAAAGTACAAAATTTGTCAATGTTGTCAAATGCAATTTTGAAAGTTTTTAATGGGATTAGGGAGACATTGGTTTTGTAATGGTTTTTTTTTTATGTAAGTTTGTATTCTCTACCGTTTTTATTTAATTGATGGAATGAAAGAAATTAGTTTTTGCATTTTTCCCTTGTGTTTTTTTGTTAGCAGACTTAATTCATGTTGTACAAATAGTCAAATTTTGCAGCCATGAAACTATTGGATAATCCACACTCTTCTAAATTCCAAAATTTGGTGAATTTAAACACATTTTGCAAAAGTTAAACAAAACAGATCAAAGTTGCTATACCATGTTTCATTCAAGAATCAGTAGTACCCTTGTTTTGCTTATGTTTTTGACACATGTTTTTTTACTTTGATAGACCTGATACTTTGTTTTGATGTATTTGTTTGCTAAGTAGAGTGATGGAGGATTTATTTTGATGTGATGATACACCATTGGATGGTGATTATTTAGACATGCTTTATGTTAGCATAGATGTTTACTTGAGATGATATTGCTATATATGCTCATGGTAGTTTAATTGATATTTATTTTGTCAGTTCAATGTAACATTGTATTGGTGAAGAGAACGGTATTGCATCACTCGCTTGCGAGTGCCTGTGATTTCCACGATATTCTCTTCACGATGTGTTTGACTTATGATGTATATACATGCACGAAATATGTCTAATTGCAGGATTGCAGGCACATGACATCGACTCCACTTGGTTTCACAGGTTTGAGCATGTCTAGGCTCAACGGTAATGTTGATTGGGAGATAGTAACGAGGTTTTTCCTAGTCTAGCCACAAACCTAGTCACAGTGTGTCATCAGTTTATGTCTGGTATGTTTGGTTGTCACGTCTATGTTTGCCTTGTTAATTGTTATTTATCTATACAAGGTTTATTTTATGAAATTAATGTTAGATTAATGTTCTTAATGATTCAATGCTTATTTAATTAATTTTAAATAATGTTGTTAAAAGCTTTTTATTTTATTTAATTAATTAAATTAATTTATTTGGTAAAATAATTTATTCCTTGTGATTAAATTTATTTTATTAAGTAAATAAATTAATTGATTAAATTTTCTTGATTGAGTGAATAGTTTAAATATAAATATTAGATGCTATTATGTGAATTGGAATTTTAAATTTGCATAAAGTAAATGATATTAATTTTTGAATTTTTAAATTAATAAAATAGTATAAATTTTTTATAATTATCAAAAGAAAATATCTCAGAGTTTGTTAGAAGATATTTTAGATTAGCCATGTGTGTGAGTAAAATTAAATGCAAAACTATTGTTGAAAGATTATTCTCGGAGAGAATATTGCCATAACTTTGAAAGGTAAGAAGTCACTTCACGGAAGAAAAAAGAAAAGAGGAAATTGTTGGAAAGTTTTTTATTTTATTTTATTGGTTAAAATTTGAAGAGGTTCTCAGGAATATTTCTAGTTCAGTATTTTGCATCTTTCTCGAAGTGGAGATTTTAGAAAGGGCTTTGGAAATTGAACTCAGAAGGCGAAGCTTTGCACCAACCTTCAAATTCTTCAAGCTTTAGAAAAATAGGTTCCTTTGTTATTTATTATTTATTTATTTTGTTGATTTGAAAAGATTGCCTATACAAAAATTCAATTTAGTAGAAGCTTTGTTAAATTTGTTGAATGGAAAGATTTCCTAAAGAAGAAAATTGATTAAAGCTTTTGTAGAAAAATATATTGAAAGCATCTCTATAGAAAAATTTGTTGAAAACATTCCCGTAGAAAACTTGTTGATAGCCTCTGTGTGTAAAATTACCGTGAAGATTTTGTGCTTCTGTAGAAAACTTTACAGTAAAATCAGAGAGCCTCATAGAAGATTATTGTTAAACAATAGAAAATTTTCAAAAGAAAACAAAAGAAAACCTCTATAGATTTGTAAATGAAATTCTTTGGTTAATCTGAGGAAATGGAAACCTCTGTAAGAATTTTTCTAAATATTTCTTGTAGAAAATATTTTGAGAATTTAGATTGAAAATGAAATCCTTTGTTATGGAAATTGAAACCCTCTATCAAAATTGTGAAATTGAAACCTCTGTATTATTTGATTAAATCTTCCTGTAGAAAGTTCTTTGTTAAAAATTTGCTCTTCTTGAGCAATCTTTCTGATTTATTGTTTATATATATATATATATATATATATGTACATGATTGTTTGTATGAACCTGTAGAAATTGTTTCACTGGAAATAAACTTTATTTTTATTTCCGTATGGCAGAAATTCTAAAAAAAAAATCTCAGAGGAATTTTTTTTTAAAAGATTTTATGGAGGCAGGGGGCTACCCCCATGGCCGTTCCCCATAGGGGATCCGGCTGTGAGGGTAGCACCCAATGCTGCCTGCAAATCCACGCCCCACTAAGGGGTTTGGCTGTGTATGGCAGCCGACCCCTGCATTATTCTTTTCAAAGTTTTTATTTATAATATCTTTATTTGTTTTTTTATATATAATATATATTATTTATAATATTATATATATATTGTATATAAATATAAATAGATTTATAATTTGTTTAAAATGTTAAAATTATAAATTTATTGCAGATAATATATATATATATATTTAAATAAATATTTAAATATAATTGTTTAAATGAATATTTATTTAAATATGTAATATATTGTTAATTGGTGCATGTAAAGCATGAGTAATTATTTTATAATGAAATGTTTCAAATGAAAAAGTTGATTTTTCATTATTTTGTATAAATGTGAAATTGGAGTTAACTATTAGTTTTAATTTTCATATTGTTTGAAAAACGAATTATATTTTAGTTGATTAATTTCATGCAATATGTTATTGATTTGATTGGATTTAGAAAATCCTAATGTTAGGTTCTTATTTTTCCTGAATTGCTTTAAGTTGTTTTTACTCTTATTGGGAAAATTGAAGTTATATGGGTTTATAAGTCTTCCAAATACCGTTTGTTTGTGAGGGAGTTGTTTTTATGATGGTTCCATATTTTGAACGAACTTGGGTAGTGCACATAATTTTTATTTAGTTTAGACACTTGGTTATATGAACATGTTGTGTCGTCTATTGTATTAAGTTGATATTTGATGTTGGTATGTGTGCACCTTGTCTACCCATAGTTAGTGGAATTAGTTTCCTTATGTTGTTATTAGGGGAGTGGCTCTTTATGAGGGCCGACACACGAAGTGGTGCCTGGGTAACTCATGTAGGGTTAGTTTAATCAGTGAAAACTAAATCAATACATTAGGTAGTATAAAACCATTAATTGGATTAATTATGCCTCACTCATGGACTCAAGGGCTAGTTCAGACTTGGGGATGAGTCGAGAAGGCCTGGAATGGCAAGATCGATATCTTCTCATTATGAAAGGTAATCGATTCCACAATAGATTGCATGTGGGGCCGGGTTTCATAAGAGGTTACCAGGGTAACCCAAGATGGGGGCTGGAACCTAGGAAGATTCGCCTGGGTAACCCATGCAACATTGTGATGACACTCCACCTATAATAACAGTATCTTTGTGAACTTATTGTACTTGATCCTTCAGTTCTGGAAGCAATGTAACCATTATGTTAAGTTTGTACTTGTATAGTTTTGTCTATTATTTTGCCTGTGTCTAGGGATTGTAGGTTATGTCTAGGGAACCTTTTTAGTATCTCCTAGCACAGGGGGTGGGCCTATGGGTACCACTTGGTTGGGTGGAACGGTCACCTTACACTGTTGGGTCCCCAGTTCTTGTTCGTGGCGACAGGTACTTCTTGATTGGAGAGCTCATGTGTGGATATGTATTTTCTCTTATTTCTCATTTGTATCAATGGATACCTTATTTATGTATCACTCCTCAATTGTAATCGAGGAGAATTTTTGTAACTTGTAATTGTACACTTTTGTATGACCTACCTCATTTGGAAATGAGTATTGTAATTGTTATTATAAATGCAATGTAAGAATGAATCATTTTTGTACTTTATACCTTTAGTGATGTAATTTATTGTTATTGAATATATGTTCTTAAGTTTATGAGAATTAATCACATGCTATGTTTAGTTACTTTTGTTATTTATGGGATTTGCATATAGTGCGTTGTCATATATCTTAGGGAATGTTTGCATTTATGATATTATGTTACATGTAATAATACACTTTTAAAAAAAAATTATTATTACACTTCCGTAGTGATTGCAACATTCCTTAAGGTTACGTGGCGGGGCATTACAAAACATGTTTGTATAGATTTGTACGATTTGGTACAACTAGTATAGTCATTGGACAAGTTAAGAATATGTTTTATGGTTCAAATTCTTTTGGTTTGTTCTCATTTAAAGTTAATTTGAGAAAGTTATGGCAAAAATGCTCTAGATCATGTTTAGAAATTAGAGTTTCTAGTTTGATAAAAAAAATCATTTCTCTCAATTGGCATGGTAGAAAATGCTAAAATTTTCAAAAAAGTTCTATTTTTACATATTCTAATGGTTTCCAAGATATTAGGTTGATACCTTTTGGCCAAAAGGAGTTATTAAAGTATGTGTGTTCTAATTTGCATGAAAACTGTCTTGAAACCCTAGCTACTTGAGGGTTCAATGAAATCTATGCTTTGTTGCATTATGATTGTTTGGTAAATCATTAATATGTGTTTTAAGAGGACTGAACAACCCAAGAAATTCTTCATCACATGTGTTGTTTGTTCTTGTTGAATGTCATACATTGTTTGAATGGTCCAAGAGCAATGTGCCTAAAATGAACTAGAGTGCAACTAGTCCTTGTTTGTGATGAATCATTGGATCAAATATGTCAAGTGATTTGTGTTTGAGTCCTTTCACTGCATCATTTTTGGTATCAGAGCCCAAATATCTGAGCAAGGGAAGTTTCAGAAGTTTGTGTATTGTTTTTGATAGGTTGAAGTGAAGAACCTGGATGCCAAAAGACTAGGTAGTGAGGAAAAGGAAAGAAGACCTAGGTGAGGCATCATGAAGACAAGAAGATGCAATAGCAAGATAAGAAAGAAAGCCTCAAAAAGAAGGAAAAGATGAAAGACAACAGGCTAAGCCAAGTTGCAGAGTTTGATAGAGCAATAGATGAGTTTGAAACACGTATTAAGCTTGTATTACAACAGTGTGTTGAGGAATCATATCAAGATTTTTTTTGGCATTGGCCAATTCGAAAGAAGGTGAAATGGCCCATAAAAGTGATTATTTAGAAAAGAAGAAGGAAAAGGATGACTGCTTTGAAAATTGAAGATGAACCAAAGTTTCATGAAGCCTTGGAGAATGCTACAACAAAAGGAAATGAAGCATACAAAAAGGAGTTTGCAAGAAATGAAGTTAGGGAAGAAAGAAAATCCATGCAGCAGGCCATTGAATAAGTAAATGGAAGCACAAATCTTAGTTTTGATCATGTATATGAAAAAGAGAATGCAGTTATATAAGTTGATAGGGAGAAGAGAAAAGAGTGGTTGGTTAAGAACATGAAAGAGGTAAAGGAAATGGTGTTGCAGGACATAATAATGAGGAAACACTTCAAGAGAGGATAAGATATGTAGGAAAGGCCAAGAATAATGACCAAAAGATCATGATTGAACCATCCAAGGATGAAAAGGTGATCTTGTAGCATGATAGTCCAAGACAACAAACTGAAAATTATGAAGAAGAGCCCAAGAAGATTGAAAGATGTCCAAGAGAACCTTGGAAGAACCTTGAGGAGAACACAAGAAAGAATAAAGGTGCAGACCGAGGAGAAAGTGAAGAGGAGGAAGAAATAGACAACAACAATGAGGTGTATGACATAGCAATAGAATCTTGGAGTCTTTAAGCAGAGAAACTGATAAGCAAGAGAAGATGCAAGAAGAAAGAGAGGATGAAAAGAGTGAAAACCAAGACACAGGGAACAGATCGAGCCAAGCATGGAGAAGATCGAGAGGAGGTTAGAGGACAGTTATGACTACAACAAAATTGGAGGAAGCATAAAAAGTAGTTGATCACTATTTGAGGTGGACCTCAAATTTCTTTTCCTCGAGAGTATGATGCAAGGGCATCCATCTTGCCATCTTTGTTGTCATTTTGTAAAACTTTGAATTTTGGTTTGTTTTGGGTAAATAAGTTCAATTTGGACCATTTAAGGTCATTTGGGGTCATGTTGGATTAGTTTTGGGTGATTAGGTACAAAGTTGTCAAAAATTGCAAAAGTTGTCAAAAGTTGCAAAAACTTGTCAATGTTGTCAAATGCAATTTTGCAAAGTTGGTTAATAGGAGTTAGGTGTTGGTTTGTAAATTGTAAAAGGTTTTAATTTTTTATGTAAGGGATTTATTCTCACCCCAAGTTGGTAGAGGAAGTGATGGAATGAAAGGAGATCATTTTTTGCATGTTTTTCCTTGTGTTTTATGTGTGCAGCAGTCTGTAATTCACATTATATAGCATAGTAAAGATTGGTACAGCCATGAAACTATTTGGATAAGTTCAAGAATCCTTTACTCTTCCAAATTCTTTTGATTTGATGAATTATCATTACGTTTTGCAAAAGTTATAGCATTTTTAGTGTCAATAGTTACAAATTTTCACTGTTTTGCAGCACGAAAACATGTTTGTATAGATTTTTATGACCTAGTAAGACTGGGCTAGTCATTGGAAAATTTAGTGTATTTTAGTGTGAGATATTGTTCTATTGGATTTAGGAAATCTGAACAGTAGTGCTTTTAATTACATGAGATTGTTTATTTTAACTTCTAGTATTCCTATAATTGGGTACTGTGGGGAATATTTGTTGTTGAGAAAATATAAGTCTTCCAGATTTTAATTGTGAAAGGGTTCTCACTTCTATTAGTCACCTTGAGATTTCCTTGGGTATTGCATGTAGCTGGACTCAGTATTGGAAATCTATAGGGATGTGTTATCTCTGGTGTTATGTTATTATCAGTTTGTGCACTGTCTACCCTTGGGTGTAGAATGAGTTATTGTGTTGTCGATAGGGGAGTGGCTTTCAACGGGGGTCGAGACACAAAGTGGTCCCAGGATAACTCGTGTGGAAGTCAGTGTAATCAGTGGAAATTAAATAACCTACATTAGGGGAATGGGTAGTTAACATATTTTAACTTGATAATTAGCCTCGCTCATTGGCTCAAGGGCTTGTGTTAGACTTGAGATGAGTCGGGAAGGCCTAGAATGGCAAGATCATTATCTTGTATTCTCGAAAGATAATCGATTCCACACTAGTGTGCATGTGGGGTCGAAGTTCGTGAGAGGTTACCAGGATAACCCAAGATGGGGACTGGGACCTAGGAAGATCTCCTTAGGATAACCAATGCAACCTTTGTAATGACACTCCTCCTATGACAATAGTCGGTTTTTTTTGTATAGTGATTGTTCTTGATTCAGTGATTCTGGAAGCAATGTGACCTTTTGTTTTTGTTTACTAGTACTGTGTTATCTTGTATATTTCCTGTGTCAAGAGGTAATAGGTTTGTCTTGGTTACCTTTTACTATATCCTAGCACGGGGGTTGGGCCTATGGGTACCATATGGTTGGGTGGCATGCACCTTACACTATTGAGATTTCTCTTCCTGTTCGTGATGGTGAGATCTTCTTATTCGAGGAGCTCGTGTGGTTCTATAGATTTGTACTTCTCTTTCTCATTGTAACAGTGGACATTATATATTGTATTCCTTATTTGTAATCAAGGAGGAACCCTTGTGATGTAATTGTAACATTATGTACGATCTATTCATTGTTGGGTTAAATGGTATATTTGGTGTTATGTGGTGTTGTATCTGTGGAAATATTCTCATTACATTTCTATGTGTTAGACTTATTTTGCAATGGATTAATGCTTTGATGTATGTTGTATCATGAGTTATTTCCATATACTATGTTTAAGAATAATTTTGTAAGTTTTGAAATTCACATGTAAATGCGTTGCATGGCCTAGAGGATGTATGTGTTAGATTAGTTTATTTCACTCATCATTGTTACTCTTTTTAAGGAAAAAAAATTAGTTTTGCTTCCGCAGTGTTGCATCGTCCTCTAGGTTGTGCGACGAGGTTTTACAAAGAGTGAAAACCAAGACAGAGTGAGAAGATTGATCCAAGCATGGATAAGATCAAGAGGAGGTTAGAGGACATTTATGACTACAAAAAAATTGGAGGAAGCGGAAAAAGTAGCTGATCAATATTTGAGGTGGACCTCAAATTTCTTTTCCTCAGGAGTATGATGTAGGGGTATCCATCTTGCCATCTTTGTTTTCATTTTGTAAAACTTTAAATTTTGGTTTGTTTTGGGTCAATAAGGTCAATTTTGACCATTTAAGTTCATTTGGGGTCATGTTGGATTAGTTTTGGGTGATTAGGTGCAAAGTTGTCAAAAGTTGCAAAAACTTGTCAATGTTGTCAAATGCAATTTTGCAAACTTGTTAATGGGAGTTAGGTGTTGGTTTTTCAGTTGTAAAAGGTTTTCATTTTGATTTAAGGGATGTATTCTCATGCCAAGTTGGTAGAGGAAGTGATGGAATGAAAGAATATCAGTTTTTGCATGTTTTTCCTTGTGTATTATGTCTGCAACAGTTTGTAATTCATGTTGTACATCCTAGTACAGATTGGTACAACCATGAAACTATTTGAATAATTTTAATAATCCTTTATTCTTCCAAATTATTTTGATTTGGAAAATTTTCATTATGTTTTGCAAAAGTTATAACATTTTTAGTGTCAATAGTTGCAGATTTTCACTATTTTGCAGCAAGAAAACATGTTTGTACAGATTTTTACGACCTGGTACAACTAATTTAGTCATTGGAAAATTTAGGGATATATTTTATGGTTCCAATTATTTTTGTTTGGTCTCATTTGGAGTTAATTTGAGAAAGTTATGGCAAAAATGCTCTAGATGGTCATATTCAGAAATTAGGGTTTCCAATTTGATAAAAAAAATCATTTCTCTCAATTGGCATGGTGAAAAATGCTAAAATTTTCAAAAAAATTTTTTTAACATATTCTAATTGTTTCCAAGATCTTAGGCCACTATCTTTTGGCCACAAGGAGTTATAAATGTCTATGTGTTCTAATTTGCATGAAAACTATCTTGAAACCCTAGCTACTTGAGGGTTCAATGAAATCTATGATTTTTTGGATTATGATTGGTTGGGAAATCATTAATATGTGTTGTAAGAGGATTGAAGAACCCAATAAATCCTTCATGATGTTGTTTTTTCTTGTTGAATGACATACATTGTTTGAACAGTCCAAGAGCAATGTGCCTAAAATGGACTAGAGTGCAACTAGTCCTTGTTTGTGATGAATCATTGGATCAAATGTGTCAAGTAATTTGTGTTTGAGTCCTTTCTCTGCATCACTTAAGCATGTGTATCTGAGAATCTAGAAACTCAATTGTTACAAATTTTTTTGTAGCACGAGTCGAGTGCCATTAGATAGCAATTTTGTGAAAGCTTTCCATCTACAACCTAGCTCATCAAAATTTAAAATTTGGATTTAAATCATCAAAATGATACAAGATGCAATGTATTTGATGTCTTCATCATATATTTCTCAAAAACACTATTTTTAATGATAAGAGGCATCAGGCATCAAGGATACACCTAAATAAAAGAAAGCCCTACAATCAGGTTGTTTTTACAAGAGATCATAGAAATAACATTAGTGTCAACCAATTGAATGCTTAGGAGCTGATTTGATCCTACCATCAAATCAAACCTTTCTCATATATCTCACTCATTTTTTCAAGTTTAAAGATGATAGCTTATAGGTCTAACAAGATAATTCAAATTATGATCCTTAACAATGAAACTTTGGGGAATTGTGGAAAATCAAACATAACAGTACACTATGAATCAAACAGTCTCTCTTGTCCACCTTAATCAACTATGAGACCCCCACCATTCACTTGCAGAAAACATTTATAAGCTTATATGTCTAATAAATTGTCATACATTTGTCATACATAGCTTTTGAAGCAACATTTGCTATTCAGAATAGTATCCTTCATTATTTCTTTACATAATGGGAAATGTAATTCAGGTGGCAGATCACCAACATAACAACCAGATGGAAGCCCCTCAACTTCCTTCTCAAAAGCAGCTCTACAAGATCAATCATTCCATTAGCAATCCATGATTGTGATTTCCATAGACATGTATTATTCCATTAGCTACGTGATGCTACGTGAAACTTATCAATGAAATTTAACTTTCCACGGTCACCAGCTGAAAGATGCCTTGCAATTCATGGGAATTTAAGATACTTGATTTTTAAAACTTACTCATTGGGCCTCAACACAGCAACTGCCCCACTTGGTAGTGCATAGGAGCTATCTGGGTTAGCAACAAGCATGGACTTTGGAATGCCTGTTGGAGGCTTCACCCTTTTAATGTCAAAATTGGGATCCTCGTTTGTTGGGAAATGTTGGATGAAATGTCCTAGATAAATTATATAAAAAAAGACAAAAATCAAAAACTATATCCAACCACAACTCATATCTTTGAAGACAAAGTTAATTAAAGTTTACAAATTAATTAGAAAAAAATATATTATGGATCATACCAGGAATTTTTCATCTATGATAGACATAGCCTTGTGGTGGTGTTTTCCATTCCATGCCATGACTTGTTTGATTTACAAATATCATTATAAGATGTGCTTTCTAGACCTAACAAACTTAAACAAACCCCATATCTGAGAAAGACACACATTAAGATAAATTTGTTCACTTTCTAGTAATTCTAAGCAAATTTTAACTTAAGTAGCAACATTTTCTCCAAGATGAGCAGTTTTAGCCCTACAATATTATAACATGTTGACCATGTAAAACCCACAAATCTCCATGGTTTAAAAGGGAATTTTAAAAATCTTTTTAATTCAATAAGTTTTTTGTGATTGGCACATGCAACCATTTGTTTAGGGTTGATGAATTGAAGCATTGTAAATAGATCTTAATCTTAAGTTTCATCATTCAAGTAATAGATGCAAGTTTTTCACATGGCAGCCATGTTGTGAAGGATTTAGGACAAAACAAAAACAACAAAGAATGAAAATGAGATCAAAAGTTGATTGTAAATAGATAAAGGAAATAGACAGGAGTCATGAAGAAAGAATAAATTTTGTTAAACACACAATGACAACCAATAATTAGGAAAGATCAATTGAAATGACAATGACTCAGGTTTAATTTTGCACTGAGAATATCCCTAGCTACCATCACATTATGATGAAGGGATACTTCAACTAGCAAGGAAGGAAATCCCAGGAGAATTTAAATGGAATTAATATGCCACAAATCTAGCCCACTTAGGCAAGGCTAGATCCAAGTCCCAATTAATTTTTGACGGAAATAGATGCACCTGCCAAGTGCAAATCCCAAATGAATTCTAATGTAATAAATACAACTCAAATATGGCCCACTTAGGCAAAATGCAATGTCCGAATTAAATTAGACATACATTTTCCAGCTATAAGTCATAGCTGAATTTCAACAAAACAGATATATAACATAGTGGATTTCGTTTCAAAACATGATAATGAATTAGCCATGTGTTAAATAAATACTGGAAAGTGTAAATGCCAACCATTACCAAAATAGAGAGGATAACAGAAGTGAAGCAACTGTTCAACTTTAGTACAGTAATTAGCACAGTGATTTTGGTTGAAATTTTAAACCTTCTAAGGTTTCAAACTTACGAAAGAGCTAACAAATCAACTGCTTTGGACCAATTTTGGGTCACAAAAGAGCAAGAATAACACTTTTATTTGATTGATCAAACATTTGTTCAATAATAAGAATAAACCAAGTGAAAGTGCCAGTTACAAGGGAATGCAACATCATAATATAATTCAAATCTGGTTTCTTCACATGTAATACAAAATGTGAAGGGACAATGAAGCCATTAATTTGTTTTAAACAAATTATTTGAATTTTGAATATTTATAAAGTTGCATTTGAAAAGACATAAAGATTAAATACATACTCTTTTTTGTTTTGTTTTTTGTATTAATAATTACATGATTAGTAGTTTCTTATTGTTTTTACAAGAACTCCTTTTAACCTTCTCTAAAATATTACACAAAAAATTGTGCATAAGAAATTGAAAAAAGCTTTCAAGATGCCTCCAAATATAAGTGTCAATATTACATAAAATTCAAAATAGATCCTTGTGGTGATAAGAATGTTAGATTGAGAGGAAACTAAAAAGGAACAGTTTACATCAAAAGGTTATGCATATCTCACATAAAAACAAAGTCATTTCTCAATCAACTAAATAAAGAACTGAATTTTGGAGCCCTTGTTCAAAAATTTTGAAGAAAGAACCAAAGTTTGATTTTTTTTGCCAAAATGCCAAAGAGTTACTTAAGGGATTGGTTCTAGGGCCTTTGAGAGAGTCGTGGAATGAAAATTCAAAGAAAGAATCAAAGTTTGAAGGAAGTTGCTAAAATGTTAGAGAGTTGCTTAAGGGTTCAGTTCTAGGGCCTATGAATGAGCCGTTTGATGAAAATGTTATATTGTATTTCAGATTTAATGTTTAGGAAATCATTACCCATTTCCAAGATTATTTCATTATATGTGTATGTGCATGTGTGGTATGTGTATGTATGCATGTGTGCATATGTGTAGATGTGTGCATGTGCATGTGTACATATATTCATACACACTGGACTATTCTAATATTCTAATATTTGCCCTATTTAACCCCCAAGTAAAACAGTTATATGTCCTGAGTATTAACTTGTTAAATTTTATAATAATCTTTGACCATACTCTTTTTATATTTCAGTTGACATATTTATAAAGTTCTATTACATAGGGAAAATCTTAAAATCATCTAGCATGGCATCCCAAGGAAAGAGAATTTTGATTATCGAAAAAAATACATCAAATATAGAATTGTAGTGGAAAAAAAGATAAAGTAAATATAAACTATGTTTTTCACTTTTTCTCTCTTAATAAAAATTTAAAACGAGTGACCTTGTGAAAATTACAAATCATGAAACAAATTCTTCATAAAATTATAAAGAAGAGTGACAATTTTCTCAAGTAACTTACCATGTCATACCACATGCATGAAGAATCCATTGGACAATGACATAAAGTGAAGTTCATAGCACAAAATATGCGCCTCAAAACCAAGGGAAACACTGTCATTAGAAAGAACTCCATTCAATGAGTTTTTGAAAGTGTTGATATCTAAAGAAGCAACAATCTAGCTTGTTGAAAATGGAGGTAATTATGTAGCTTAATAATTTGTAAAACTATGAGATTGTAGATCTAATTAAGTGTTCTTTGTTACAATTTCTTTGTATATGATTATTTGTTTATATTCATTTTACCAATTGTAGAAGTAGACAAAATATTGTAGAAGAATAAAACCAGAAGATAGAAGTGGCACAACATATAAGATGGAGAAACCCTTTCGAGAAAAAACTCCACCACCAGAATCAATAGTGCTTGTATTATTTAACCTTAGAACAATATTACAATAATTATTTATCAATCCTTGTTTGAGATGCTTCTTTTTCCTTCAACAATTCTTCTTCACAACCTGCAATAAACTCTCATGTGTCCAAGCATGAATCCACACATCCTGTGCCATGCTTCACAAAAGTACTCTCTTAGAACTCTCTTCAACTTGCTACAATAAATAGACAATTGTGAACATTGTAAACTCCAAAGAGTTGACAATTACAAGAGGATAAAGCTCCTCACAAATATCTACGCCATTCTTGTGCAAGTAGAGTTCTTCTATGAAAAACAATGTCAAACCAAGTCCTTCATCAATTTGGGTGTCCCAAACTGAAGTCTTAACTCAATGTTGATTACGAAGATATCTTGTAAGCTTCTCCTCAAAGTTGGCGCCCAAGAATGGGCCCACTTAACTCATCCTTATAAAATATCTTCTCATGCAAAAGTGTTAACTCCAAGATGCCAACTTGGGCACCCAAGGTGGTTCCAAGTCAATCTTTGTTAACTGAAACATATCTCTCCACCATTCATGCAAATATCATGCATGATTGATCATCCCTTGTTAACTGAAAGTAGTCATTTGTTATCTGTCATGCAACTCAATTCATTAGCATGAAATTCAAGTCAACTGAAGTCAACTAACATGCAACTCAAACTAACTACATGCAACTGAAGATAACTGAACCATAACTAAACTGAACTAAACTGGATTGAACTAAACTGAACTGATACTAAACTGAACTGAATTGAACTCCATGCATGTAAACATCAATCCCTAACTTCTAGGATCTTTATATGCATTACTGAAGTGTTATCTTTTCTCCAAACAGTTAACTTAACTCAAGGTGGGTTCCACCTTCCATGTGGGCGCCCCATGTGCTCCTATTTTGTAGGAGCTCTTCTTGGGTGTCCCCACATGTTCCTATCATTTAGACTTAATTGCAAATGTCAATTTACATGTTCATTTCATTGGAATTTAATCTCTTTATAATCTTAGTGTTGGGGAACTCTTTCCAAGGACTTAGGAGATACATGAAATATGTTTAGGACTGCAATTAAATGGCATCCTATTCCCAACATAGCTAACGATGTTACTTGTTATTACTCTTAGAACTGAGTGCATCAATGGATACATATCATATTGTTGAGACCAACATCAATGAGGAGAAACAAGGCATTAACCATATGCATACTTCCCATCAACTACCAAGAAAAGATTAGAAAGAGTTTTAAGTATGAACACTCATGAAAAGTTCAACATTCACATTTTTGAAAGCCAATTTGAAATAAAGATTAAAGAACTTCCCAATTTATCATATATTTTGATTAAATAAAAATATAGATTTTGATAATTGCATATTGATATTATAAATATTAGTTATATTACTACATATAAAACTTGTAAAGCTCATTTACTAAGCAAAATATCATATGCCCATTAAGATATAGAAGAGCTATCTTTCTTGATGACCATATCAGTTACCTCAAGTATGGACTAGTTGTTATGTTTTAAAGCTAATAAGCACTAGAGAGAGTGTCGAGATTCATAAGAGCAAGCTATTTAAGAGAGGGGGATTTTAACAAGGTATTTAACAAAATCTTCAAACATGAAAATAAGAGAATGAAAAGGTCTCAAACAAAGTCACCAACATCACTGAAAAGTTCCCTTTATAAGAGCACGAACAAACATTCAGGTGCTGCCATAATACTATGTCTCACTTTTGGGATATGCTGATTTTTGCCTAAAATCATTGGTTTTAGAAAAACTAATGATTTAAGTCTTGAGAGGCTCTATCTAAAGGGTTTTAATTGAAGAGGGATAGATAAGGCCCCATTAAATCAAACCCCCTTGGATAGAACCCCTATAGTATTAAATCATACCCAAAATGGAGTCTCCTTCACAGCTATCAAAATGCTGGAAAAAAACACTTTTTCATTACCTTTTGAGGGATTAAATAACATCATTTAAAAATTATATTTTTCAAGATTGTAGCCTTTGAAACTAGCTTTCCAACAAGTATAGGTTTGATATATTTTCATTTTATCATATATTTAATTTTCAATTTTTACTAAACATAGGTTTTTCTCTGAACATCAAGCTCTTTGTTGTGCAGAGGTGGAAAAATAGTAAACCATTGTAAGAAAATTTCAAAAAATACCCATTCCCTAGATATTGATTTCCTTGTTTCACCCAAAAAGAAAAATTGGATTTCGATATATACACAAAAAGTTAGGTTGTGCGACACACATGTATGTCCAAATTATAGTTATAGTGACTTCAAAAATTAATTTAAAAAAAATATGCAACAAAAATTATGAAAAATATCCTTTCCCTAGATATTGATGTTGAGAATCTATATTCCAAAAATTAGAATTTAATCCTTTACAGAAGAAAAAGAAAAAAAAAAGATGATGTACGAAACAAACGTTACTTTTTGAAAATGTTTTTTTTGTCTAAAACCGGTTATTAAAGGAGATGTTGAAAGACTCACAATTTAATTCAAAAAAATTGAAAAAAAATATATTTAGAATCTACACACAAATTTCCACAAATCACTAGTTCACATCATCTTCAAATTCTTTATGGTTTAGCTACTATAGGTCTCAGAAGATGAAGGTTCAGTTAAAAATATTGATGTAAATGTCCATCTTGGGCAAAAAGTGAGACACAGTATTGTGATTTCACCCATTCCTTTCTACTTTAATCTCCATCAATGTAGTAACTAATTTCAAAAATGAAATTTCAAAATAGTTAATTTCTATTTTGTTTTTCTTTGTACATTCATAAATTACAAACTAATCAAAACATAAATTTTTTCATGCAAGAGTTATTGTTACAAATTTTGTTTTTTCAACTAAAAAACCACTGCCAGAAGATTTTGAGGGTTTCAAGCCCCCATTTGCAGCTTCTGCCACTTCAGAGGTTAAGCTTGTTGAGATTTTTCAGGCTTGTGAATGGTGACTAAGCTAACTGTGGATATCTATTAAAGTAGATATTTTCAGATATATATATAACCATAATTTGCACAAAATTAAATACAAAATTGAGAATACAATTAATGATTGATTGTTCAATATCCATTGTCAAATTATATATATTTACTTGGGGAAAACATTTATAAGCTTATATGTCTAAGACAACTTTCAAGATAACTAGATTGCTAGCAAAGCATGATATGAATAGCAACCTCATCTTTATGATGTTCTTAAGATAAAAGTTCTCTGACGATGATGTCACTGCCCAAGATTACCAAATGGAAACAAAAGGTATGTGGTCAAGAGTGAGAACAAATGTGACACTCTTTAATTTTAATAAACATGAAACAAATGAACTAATATGCATATCTATAATTGATTGTTCACCGCTTGAATGAAGCTTTGAAATATCACATAATTAAGCTTTGGATTCTTCTATACGGATTGTGTGCCAACTTTTCATGATCAACTCACAAAGGCATTCATAAATTTCAAATTTATTTGAGTTGTCATAAACAACAAAGAAAGGAAAATATATATTAAATTTTTTATTTCAAGATGAGATCCCTCATACAACTTTGTTCTATGCAAATTTTCATTTTCCCAGTATGAACAAATCCTTCTTTGTTCATATTGAAGTAGCTAACTCGTGCAATATAATGAACACATCCTTCTTTGTTCCCTAATGCTTGATCAAAATATTAACTACAAAAGAATTAGATAATGTTTATCAACATGTGCTACAAAAACAAGCATATACCATAAGCTATGCATTATGTGAAAAAATAGTACATAAGACCAAAGTATAGTTTTCTCTCTAAATTGTCATAAATTTGTCATAGTAGTTTTTGAAGCAAAATTTGCTAGTCAGAACAACATCCTTCATTACTTATTTACATAATGGGCAATGTAATTCAAGTGGCAGATCACCAACAAAATGACCAAATGGAAGCCCCTCAACTTCCTTCTCACAAGCAGCTCTGCAAGATCAATCATTCCATTAGCAATCCATGATTTTGAAATTTCCATATACATGTATTATTATGCTACGTGAAACTTATCAATGAAATTTAACTTTCCACAATCACTAGCTGAAAGATTCCTTGCAATTCATGGGAATTTAAGATACTTGATTTTTAAAACTTACTCATTCGGCCTCAACACAATAATTTCCCCACTTGGCAGTGCATAGGAGCCATCTAGGTTAGCAACAAGTATTGAATTTGGAATTCCTGTTGGAGGCTTCACCCTTTTAATGTCAAAATTGGGATCCCCGTTTGTTGGGAAATGTTGGATGAAATGTCCTAGATAAATAAAAAAACCATAGACAAAAATAAAAAAGTAGATCCAACCACACCTCATATGTTTGAAGACAAAGTTAACTAAAGTTTACAAATTAATCAGAAAACAAAATATTGTGGATCATACCTAAATTTTTTCATCTATGACAGGCATAACCTTGTGGTGGTGTTTTTCGTTCCATTCCATGACTTGTGTGATTTACAAATATCATTATAAGATGTGCTTTCTATACCTAACAAACTTAAAAAAACCTCATATCTGAGAAAGACACACATTAAGATAAATGTTCATTTTCTAGTAATTCTAAGCAAATTTTAACTTAAGTAGCAACATTTTCTCCAAGATGAGCATTTTTAGCCCTACAATATTATAACATGTTGACCATGTAAAACCCAAAAATCTCCATGGTTTGAAAGGGAATTTTAAAAATCTTTCTGATTCAATAAGTTCTTTGTGATTGGCACATGCAACCATTTGTTTAGGGTTGATGAATTGAAGCATTGTAAATAGATCTTAATCTTAAGTTTCAATATTCAAGTAATAGATGCAAGTTTTGCACACGACAACCATTTTGTGAAGGATTTAGGATAAAATAGAAACAACAAATAATGAAAATGAGATCAAAAGTTGATTGGGAACAAATAAAGGAAATAGACAAGAGTCATGAAGAAAGCAATAAATTTTTTTAGGCACACACAATGATAGCTAATAATTAGGAAAAATCAATTGAAATTAAAATGACTCAAGTTTAAGCTTGCATTGAAAATATCCCCAGCTACCATCACATTCTAATCTAGGCATACTTTGACTGGCTGGGAAGGAAAGCCTAGGATAATTTAAATGGAATCAATATGCCACAAATCTAGCACACTTAGGCAAGGCTAGATCTAAGTCTCAATAATTTTTTAACGGAAATAGATGCACCCTACCAGGTGAAAATCCTAGATGAATTCTAATGTAATAAATACAACTCAAATATGACCCGCTTAGGCAAAATGCAATGTCCAAATTAAATTAGACATACCTTTGCTAGTTGTAAGTCATTGCTAAATTTCAACAAAATAGATATATGACATAGTGGATTTGGTTTCAAAACATGATGATGAATTAGCCATGTGTTAAATAAATACTGGAATATGTAAATGTCAACCATTACCAAAATAAAGAGGATAACAGAAGTGAAGCAGTTGTTCAACTTTAGTGTAGTAATCAACAAAGTTGCTTAAGGGCTTGGTTCTAGGGCCTTTGAAAGAGCCGTGGAATGAAAATTTGGAGAAAGAAATTTTTTTTGAAGGAAGCTGCAAAAATACCAGAGAGTTGCTTAAGGGTTCAATTCTAGGGCCTACGAATGAGCCGTTTGATGAAAATGTGATATTGTATTTTAGATTTAATGTCTAGGAAATCATTACCCATTTCCAATATTATTTCATTATGTGTATGTGCATGTGTGGTATGTGTATGCACGCCTGTGTGCATATATGTAGATGCATGCATGTGCATGCGTGCATATATATATGTATGTATGTATGTATGTATATTTATATATATTTTAAGATTGTAGTAATCAGGTAGCACGACCCCCTATAAACTGCAGTGCACATGGTAAACTTTTTAACTTGACTAGTGGTGTTGGCACGACTCGCCCTCTGGTACCACGGGGGTGGGGGAGACTAGACCTTGTGACTAACCTCCTACAATAGGAAATATTTAGCCAACTGAGCTAGGGCTGCTGCCTCACATGTGCACATATATTCATACATATTGGATTGTTCTAATATTCTAATATTTTCCCTATTTAACCCCCAAGTAAAAGAGGCATATCTCCTAACTATTAACTTGTTAAATTTTATAATAAGCTTTGACCATACTCTTTTTATATTTCAGCTGACATATTTATAAAGTTCTATTACATAGGGAAAATGTTAAATCATCAAGCATGTCATCCCAAGGAAAGATAATTTTGATTATCAAAAGATCAATTGAAAGAACATAAGAAAAAATACATCAAATATAGAATTGTGGTGGAAAACAAGATAAAGTAAATATAAACTATGTTTTTCACTTTTTCTCTCTTATTAAAAATTTAAAACAAGTGACCTTGTGAAAATTACAAATCATGAAACAAATTCTTCAGAAAATTGTAAAGAAGAGCGAAATTTTTCTCAAGTAAATTTACTTGTCATACCACATGCATGGAGAATCCATTGGACAATGACATAAAGTGAAGTTCATAGCACAAAATATGCACCTCGAAACCAAGGGAAGTGTTGTCATTAGAAAGAAATCCATTCAATGAGTTGTTGAAAGTGTTGACATCTAAAGAAGCAACAGTCTAGCTAACAATGTTACTCGTTATTACTCTTTTAACTGAGTGCATAAATGGATACATACCATACTATTGAGACCAACATCAATGAGGAGAAACAAGGCATTAACCGTATGCATACTTCCCATCAACTACCAAGAAAAGATTAGAAAGAGTTTTAAGTATGAACACTCATGAAAATTTTAGCGTTCACATTTTTGAAAGCCAATCTGAAATAAATATTAAAGAACTTCCCAATTTATCATATATTTTGATTAAATAAAAATAGATATTTTGATAATTGCATATTGATATTACAAATATTAGTTATATTACTACATATAAAACTCATAAAGCTCATATACTAAGCAAAATATCATATGCCCATTAAGATATAGAAGAGCTATCTCTCTTGATGACCATATTAGGTACCTCAAGTATGGACCAATTGTTATGTTTTAAAGCTAATAAGCACCAGAGAGAGTGTAGAGATTCATAAGAGAAAGCTATTTAAGAGAGGGAAATTTTAACAAGGGATTTAACAAAATTTTCAAACATGAAAGAAGAGAATGAAAAGGTCTCAAACAAAGTCACCAACATCACTGAAAAGTCCCCTTTATAAGAGCATGAACAAACATTCCTTTCTACTTTAATCTACATCAATGTAGTAACTAATTTCAAAAATGGAATTTGAAAATAGTTAATTTCCATTTTGTTTTTCGCTGTACATTCATAAATTACAAACTAATCAAAACATAATTTTTTTCATTCAAGAGTTATTGTTACAAATTTTCTTTTCTCAATTAAAAAACCATTGCCAGAAGATTTTGAGGGTTTCGAGCCCCCATTTGTAGATTATGTCATTTCAGAGGTTAAGCTTGTTGAGATTTTTCAAACTTGTGAATGGAAACGAAGTTGATTGTGGATATTTGTTCAAGTAGATATTTTCATATATATATATATAACCATAATTTGCACAAAATGTGCAAAATTAAATACAAAATTGAGAAGACAGTTAATGATTGATTGTTCAATGTCCATTGTCAAACTATAAATGTTAAATGACAAATCAAAATGGTTTATATCATAGTAGAATTACTCTGAATCAGGATTGACTTAACAAAACTAAAAGTATAAGTGGAATTCATTTTCATAGGATTAAATCAGAAAAAAACACGCACAAGAATGTTGCTTTTCCATCTGGCACAGTCTAGAACAAATTAAAACCAGAGCATGGGTTTGGGGATGGCAGTCCCCAGTAAGGTTGCAAGGAAGAACCCTGGCCATCAAACCTAAATTAAGGCTTCAAGGACATAGTGACCACAACACTACCATTTTTCACACCACTTTTAATTTTTAACCAAACTCTAAATCCTTCAAAAAGATGCCTTGGCTAAGTTGAACCTACTAGATTTGGATTATTTTTTAATGTAACTAATCCTAACCAGCCCTAAAATTTTATCTTTTGATATGTACTAGGGTTAAATGACCAGGCTGAGGCTAGACCCTGCACAAACCTAGGCTGGATATAGCCTAGGATCAAAAATTGGCCTAGACCAGTACAAGTTGGGCCAGACTTTCTGATAAATCCTAGTCACAAAGATATAGAAGTTTAAAAGAATTTCAATGGGCTTATAATATATATAATAATGGTTATGGGATACGCTAGTGAGTGAGTCGCCCATTTTAAATCAAATATTGATCATTGCAATAAGGTTGCTGCCCATTACTCCATACAACATATAGCTTTTTTATGTAATGTATATGGTTTCATTGAACAAGGTTTAATATATCAAGAATGTGATCTAAGCATACCCTAGCTTCCTCTTAAGACTGCATGTAATGCCCTCTTGAGCTTTATCAATTATATAATACTGGAAAATAAAATTTACAATAAATGAATGATGTTTCAATTTTACAAACAACAATCAATTTTATTATCAATTGACAATAGAAGGGATCCCCTTGAGCCTTGATATGAACATAGCCTCATCAAGTTTAAATAAAAACTTTTTATATTGAAAAACAAACACACTAAATAGAAAAGGCAGAGGTCTTTGTTCACTACTTGGAATCTAAACAATAAATAAAATTTTGCAGTACTTGAAGAACATGACCACTGTATACAATACAAAGAGCATACAAACAATTCAGTTATGGGTAAGGTAAGATTTACAAATACAAACTATATAATTTCTTTAGTAATGTAAAATATCCAATTTCTTAAAAAATTAAAATATCCACTTTGTTAAAAATGTAAGATACACAATTTATTTAAAAATGTAAGATGCACAATTTCTTTAAAAATGAAAGATACACAATTTCTTTAAAATGTAAATTTACACAATTTCTTTTAGACAATAAATTTACACATTTTCTTTAAACATGAAAAATATCCAGTTCCATTAAAAGTGTAAAGTACCTTTTTTTTTAAATATATTAAATATTCTATTTCTTTAAAATGTTTGCCCATTAAGGGGGCTCCTAAGGTTAAGAATTACCTAGTTTCATGGGATTTCATGATGTGGGTTCCTTCCCCCTCCCAACTTTTCTCTCTAAAAAAAGTTACCAAACTTTCATCTACCTATTCTCTCAATTTGTGGCACCTACAAATATCTCATTTGTACTTACTTGTGGACATTAATTTCCTCTACATTACCCTATCTCAAATTTTTCAACTCCAAACCATTTGACTATGCCAATGATGAATTAATTCTTGCAACATGCCTCATTTGAGAGTAGTTTAAAGGTTCTAGTAGGCATTTTTTGTTCTTTTGCACCTTGTTGGACCAAACTAACTACACTAGCACATTGAGGTGGGTAGGTGAATGCTAATAGAGGCCTCAATTATTCCATAGGTCTTTGGATCTTTCCAAGCTACATTTTACAAGTTCATTAATATCCCTAAGAGAAAAAAATCTACCATTTTTACACCTACGGGTGGATGTAAAATCCCTCTATAGTACCCTATTTCAAAATTTTCAACTCCAAACTACTTGACTATGCCAACAATAAATGAATTTTTACAAAATTCCTTATTTGAGAGTAGTGTAAAGGATATAATAGGAATTTTTTTACTCTTCCACAACTTGTGGAACTAAACCAACTATGCTAGCACATTAGGGTGGGCAGATAAGTGCTATTGGAGGCCTTAATTTTTTTGTAGTCTCTAGATCCTTTAAGGCTACATTGCACAATTAAATTGAGAGGACAATATCAACCCTTGATGCTATCATGAATATGACTTACCTAAGAATGTAATTATGAATGCCAAATTTCATTAATATGGCTCACTAAAACCCTGCAAAATTCCTAGAGGTTGATGAAATGAAATTTAAACTATATACATCTAGAGTCATGACCAAGATAGGGCTATCATAAATGGGTGAAATAAGATTAAATCCACTTATCTTTTGGGTGCCTTAAACCACTTTGTGTGTCCCTATCACCATTCTCATCTATGTTATTAATGTTCTAGGTGGTTTGTCATGAGACCCTTTTGTTTCCCTAACCCATAATGAAGATTCTTATCTTTAAGGAGATAAAATATATATCCTTAATTTATTTATTTGAATCAATTTATATATAAATTGAAGATACAAAATAATATATTTTAAATTAAAAAATCTATAAATCTATTAGTTCAAAGTCTTGAGATTTTAAAATCTTAAAAAATATTTAAGAAATTTTGAGCATAGTAAATGTTGTAAAACTATAATTCAAAGCATTTAGGTTTTAAACTCCCAAAAATGTTCTCTCCATATTCAAAACTATCCTTATATTTGAGTTACACATATAAATTTCAATGAGTTACACATGTCCCATATTTGCATGTGTGTGATTTTGAATATAAGATGAAATATTATTTTCAACATGTCCCATATTTGTGTGTGTGATTTTGAATATGATTTTGAATTATGGGGACTTAATTATTGTGGTCATTCTAAGAAACAATTTTTTACAAGATTAGGTTGGAGGATATTTTTACATGGAACCATACCTAATATGTGTGTTTTTTATGATGATTAAGTTTACTCCTTTGTTAACCAATTGCAAGCTAGGTTCCAAGATCTTAGTCCACATGAATTTCAATGAGTTACACATAAATGAGTATGAGGATGAAATTATGACTATTAGTGATAGTTTTTTTTATCTCATTCTTCATGACATAATCTGTAAAAAATGATTTTTTTTAGAATGCATCATGTCTTTGCCAAGGAGTTAAAGGATAAGAAGATTTTAAAATGGTAGATACACAATAAATATAATATCATTGTAGTGGAGAGAGATTTCAGGGGTTCATAGTAATCATTGAGGCACATGTTGCCTTAAAAACTGCTACATATGAAATCTCTTCTCAGTTATCAAATATAGTGGCATTAATGTTAATTTTGAAGAAAATGGACATAATTTTCTCCACTCCATTTCATCTAAGAGGATTTTTTTGATTAAATCCATTGGGTTTAGTCAATTATTACTTGGAAAAGAAGCATAGAGATAGGGATCAATTATGAATTACCATTAATGCTTATTGATTCCAAAGAAGTGATAGGTAGGGTGTAACATACCCTAAAGTTTACCATGTTGTTTTCACCTAAGTTTTAACACAAAATGTGAAAAGATCAAGTTCACAATACATATAAATAAAAAATTTCCTTTTTATTAACACATTGCACATTTGAAATAAACCCATTCTAGATTGTATTGCATAAATAAGATAACATTACATAATTCCAAGTAATGAATTCATCTTTCATATACATTTTCCAAATAGATTCAAGATCATAGTTACAAATCATAGCTTACAAGAGCTTTCAAGAGCTTAATTGTACAAGAGTACAATGGTCAAGTTGTTCACATTTGGAACACATATCTTCATCTTCTTTTGTTTCACAAGCTTCAACTACCAACTACATGAGGGAGAGCATGAGAACTTAATGCAGTCCCCCACACATCTTCCTAACCAATAAGATGGTCCTACCTTCAACAAAAGATTTTGGTATGGAAAACCTCTAATATAATGCCTACTTGAGCATACTATTGTGTCTACATAACTAGTGTTGGTATGCACTAGATACCACTAACATGCATGGCTCCTACTAGCTATGGAATACTAGTTCACAATTTCCTCCATTCCATCCACCCCCCTCCCTCCCTCCTCTCCATCCTCCATCCCTCCCTCCTTCCATCCCTTCCCCCTCCACTCCCTCCCTCCCTCCCTCCTCCTTATCCCTTCCTTCCTCCCCCCTCCTTCCACTCTCCTCCACCTCCATTCCTCCTCTCATCATCATCCTCCATCTTCGGGTCATCCCCTCCCTTAATCCTCCCCCATCTCCTCTGGTCCGTCATCATGCTGTCACGGTACAATGCGTCCACGATAATAAAAATCATAAATATCGTGATCATCATCATGTTTTGGTGATCCGACATCATAAATATCACATCATCATCCCGGATCATTTTCGCGGGTAATGCATCGTCATGGTCATCATCATCATCATCGTCATGCATTTTATTAACATCATCGTTCATCATCGTAATAAATATCATCATGTCATCATCTGTCATGTCATAATGCCGTATCGTTTAATAAAAATGTCTTCATGTCTTAAAATAAATCGATCATCGTCCGTGGTTGTCTGCGTCATCATCACCATCGCTGCGATCACGGATCCGCGGATCGTCATCGTGTGATCATCATCCATCCACCTCCATCCCCTCCATCCTCCATCCTCCCTCCTCCTTCCCTCCTCCCTCCACTCCCTCCTCCTCCACTCCTCCTCCCTCCTTGTCTCCACTCCATTTCTCTGTCCCTCCCTCTGTCCCCCATCATCCCCCACATCCATCATCCATGTCCCGTTCCATCCATCTGTCATCATCATCTGATGATCCTCTTACCTCCTCATCCTCCTGTCCTTCCATCTTCCTCCCTCCCTCCCTCCTTCCCTCCACCTCCCTCCTTCTCCCCCTTCCTCAAACCTCCTCCTTCCTCTCCCTCATCTCCCTCTTCCATCCGTTCCTCCATCACTTAGACTCATGGTCTCCTCCAGGGCTCCAATCACTCCGTCTCCACATCCCTCCAGACTCCTTCATCCCCACATCCATCATTGTGCCTCCATCCCCTCATCCATCCTCCATCCATTCATCATCGCCTCCTTCATCATCATCCCCTCATCATCCTTCCTAGGCCCTCATCCCATCATGATTCCATCATCATCCCATCAGTCATCATTGCCATCGCATCCATCATCATCATAAAATGCATCACAAATTTGTGTAAACCATCATTCACTGCGGGTTCCTCCTCATCATCATCATCTGAATATCGATTTATTTTAGCATTGTCATCATCATCATCTCTTACTCCCCCTTATCCCTCTCCACTCTCTCTCCCCTTCCATCAGCTCCCCTCCCACCTCCCTGTCCTTCTCCCCTCCCTCCAGCCCCACTCCCACCTCCTCCCTCTCTCTCTCTCTCCCCTTCCCTCCCTCCCCACTCACTCCCCATCCCTCCCTCCCCTCTCCTCCCCTCCCTCCCTCTCCCTCCTCCTGCCCATTTCCCTCCTAAAATGTTTAGCCATGGTGGAGGGTCTTCAAAAGAACAGTCTGGATCATGCAACAAAATTAATACTTGAAAGAAACATAGAATGGAGGAAAATTTAGATGAAAAATATTCTCATTAACATAAATCTTAGTTACAATCAGCCAACAACATCCGGGCTTACAGATTCGGCTCACAGGCCTGATAATACATGCTCAAAATACAACATTCCCATATGCTCCTATATGCGAGCTGAATATTACAATTGAATCTATATTATTCTTCTAGATCAACGTCTTCTTGACTGCCCTCTTCAAATGATCGATTACAAGCTTTATAGCATATCCGCAACTCAAGAAACATCCACGTCAGCCAAAGATCATTACATTCTCCAAGGAAATAAAATGTAACGTGTGCATGAATAGGTCGGCCTCAAATTTGAATTACTCCATCAACGGGTGCATAGAATGAAGTGTGGACCTATAGTGAAGGTCGGGGACACTCCACAAAACATTTAAGATCACACCATTGGGATCCGCAAGTCACGAGGATAATCCACAATGATCGAATTGGCTGAAAAGTTTGAAATTATTCTGGTGCTAGTTCAAGAAACTACCATGAGATTCTAGAAGCAATAACTTGTCGGAAAAAGATACGATCACACTCAAATCTTGGAACAAGGAAAAATAACATGTCAATGAAGTACACAAAAATCCACAGGTTCTAGTGAGCAAAGATGACGAATCCACCAATATGAACTGAGCAAGAACTGAACAAGAATAAAACTAAAAGAAAAATATATATTTTTTTTGGTTGATGCAATATTTCCAAGAACTAAGGATGCTCCTGCATCAGACATCCGGGGTAATTAAAAAGTGAGTCCCTCACTTTGCTGGGGCCAAAGGAAAACCAAGACGGTCTACCTTAGCCTAAGAAATCCAAGAAGAATCCTCCATTGGTCTGTCTTTCCACTTCAAAGGTATTATGTGTACTGCCTTCCACGAGTTTTCCTTCCATCTCTGATACCCAGAATCTCCTCAATCTCATCTAACTATTGTTTAGGAAACTAATTTTCCAATTTTACTTCACTATCTTCATTGAATTCTACTTCATGGTATTGATATAGATCTGCAATGTTGAATATAGGCAATATACCCATGCCTTCCGGTAGCTCCACTTCATATGCATTCCGTGAATCAAATTTCTTCAAGATCTTACAAGGTCCAAACTTCCTTTTCTTCAGCTTATTGTATGTACCAACTGGAAATCTCTCCTTCCTCAAATATATCATCACTTGGTCTCCAACTTCAAACTTCGTATGTCTCCTCTTTTCATTTTTTTTCTCCTTATACTTCCGGTTCATGTCTTCCAATTATTGTTTCACTTGAGTATGAAACTTTTTCATATGCTTTGCAAATTATTCTACTTCTGCACTCCTCTTATCTTCCATACTGATGTCTCTCAACTCTGATATACCTCTAGGATGAACTCCAATAACAATCTCAAAAGGTGTCTTTCCTGTGCTCCTGTTTACTGAATTATTGTAAGAAAACTTTGCTTGTACAAGGACTAAATCCCAACTTTCGGTCTTCTCTCCAACCAAACATCTCAAAAAATTCCCTAAACTCCTGTTTACTAACTCTGTCTTTCCATCAGTTTGTGGGTGAAAAGTAGATCTAAACATCAAATCTATCTTCAGCTTCTTCCAAAGTGTCCTCCAAAAGTAACCAACAAACTATACATCTCTATCTCAAACAATACTCCTAGGTAATCCATGCAATCTAACCACTTCTTTGAAAAACAAGTTTGTTACATGTACTGCATCTGTTGTCTTCTTACAAGGCATGAAATGTGCCATCATAGAAAATATATCTAGCACCAAAAATACAGAATCATTACCTCTTTGTGTCTTTGACAAACCAAGTATGAAATCCATATTGATATCCTCCCAAGGTCTCTCTAGAACTATCAAAGGCTTATACAATCCAACATTCTGACTACTTCCTTTTGCAACTTGACAAAATCTACAACTTTGCACAAATATCCTAACATCCTATGCGAATCAAGGGCTACAAAAAATAATTTCACTCACCAATGCTAATATCTTATCAACTCCAAAATCCTGGAGATTCTCCACTATGCTTCTTCACTAATTTATCCCTATTGAACTCTCAGGTTGCCATTAAACTCATGTTCTGCAACCCCAGCCAAAGTGTTCAGTCTGCCCACTCATCTCCAAATCAAAATGCTTGAGCATTCTCTGTTTTGCAAAATCTCAGCTCCCCTATGCCTTTCAACCCCACCAAATCCAAGCACTCTCCACTTCTCATCTCACAGAATTCCTCCTCCTACTCAAAGCATCATAGACTCTATTTGACTTCCCAATCGTATGTTTCAAAACAAAAGTATAACTCTACAAGAACTCTACCTATCTCATGTGTCTCTGATTCAACTTACCTTGACTATTCAAATATTGCAATGCTTGATGATCCGTAAAAAATAAACAAACTCCTTAGGCAACAAATAATTTCTCCACTTTCAAGGTTTGAACTATAGCATGTACCCTGATCATCATATACTGCATTTCATCTCCTCCTAACACCCACTCTGCCAGCATAGGATCTCCTCTCTTGATCTGCATCGCCTCCCATAATTTCTATTTCTGTCGTGTCTAGCCTGCCTGAAACAATCTCATTGAACTGAAAGCCAACAAAGCCTAATGTCTCCACAACGCAACCAAAACCCCGACTCACCTAAAACGAGTTCAAAACCTCTTATCTCCTCCTCCTCTCATTATTTTTTTCAGAGGACTGCAAATATAACTGAAATTCCTAATGAAATTTCTATAGAAACTAGCCAATCCATGAAATGATCTTACCTCTCCAATACTATCTAGTGTAGGCCACTCAACAATTACTCTTACCTTCTCAGGTTCCATCTTCAATCCATCCAAAAATATCACAAATCCCAGATATACCAATTCCTCCTTCATGAAACTACAATTTCATGCCCTCTCTCAACTTCCAAAACCATCTTATATGCAACAAATGTTCTTCTCTACTTTTACTAAAAATCAAGATGTCATACAAATAAACAATCACAAACTTACCCAAGAATTTCTTCAATACCTCATTCATCAGCCTCATGAAAGTACTCAATGCATTTGTTAGTCCAAAAGGTATCACCAACCACTCAGTAATCCTTCATTTGTCTTCACGTTGTTTTCACCATCCTCTCTCGATTCCGATATGATGATATCCACTTTCAGTTCCACCTCGTGCACCAGCTCTGCCCCAAACAATCCACTATGTCATCCATCCAGGGTAAAGGAAATCTATAATTCACCACTTATCTTGTTTATGGCTCTAGAATCTGTAAATAATATCCTCCATTCTCCATCATTCTTAGGTGATAGCACATCAAGTACTACACATGGACTTAAGCTTTCTCTGATCAAAACTGTCCTCAACAATTCTTGCACTTGTCTATTCAACTCTTCATTATCTGTCAGTATCATCTGGTGTGCTACTTTATTAGGCAAACTAGCTCCAAGAATTAGATCCATACAATGACTAATACTTCTCATAGGTGGTAATCCATTAGGTACATTATCTAAAATGATCTCTTCATACTCAGTCAACAACTCCTTTATCTCTTTTGGGTGTCCTTCCACATGCTTCAATTCTTCAGCCTTCTTAGGAACTAAGGCATAACACACATTCTCATGTCTCAACCCATCAAGGAATCTCCTTCCATCAACTAGACAAACCCTAGCATTCATACAAACCTCAACTTTAGGAACATCCTGCAATGGCAACAAAATTTGCTTCATCCCAGTAGCAAAAATGGTGTATATATTATTTCCATCATAAATAGCCTATCTATCATACTGCCAAGGCCTTCCTAGGAAAACATGGCATATATCCATAGGCATGATATCACACAAAACTTCATCATGGTAATTTCCTATCTTTAATTTCACCAAACATTGTTCACTTACCAGTATCTTATGCTCATCTTGAATCCAAGCAATCTGATAGGGCTTCGGGTGTTTCAACCTTTCCAACCCCAATTCAATTATCATCTCTTCAAAAACTAGGTTCTCAGGACTTCCACTGTCTACAATCACCTTGCAACATTTACCATTCACCTTAGATCTGGTTCTAAACAAGTTCTTTCTTTGCAATGGTTCCTTTTCCAACTCACTTTGACAAAATACTCTTTTATTCACCAACACTTCTCCATCTTCCAGTTTATTAGATGATTCAACATGACCTTCCTCAACAAAGGTTGTTCTTCTATTGTTCTCTATCTTTCTGCTTGTCTCTCCTTGATTACATTCAAATTCTCTATGTCCTTCTCCACCACATTTATAACAAGTTCCTTTGAATATCCTTTTCTCCTATCCTCTATCATCTCTCCTCTAACCTTCATTCCGGTGACCACCATAACCTCCTCTCCTAAAATAGTTACCATCACCTCTCTGGTATGAGTTGTCATTATTACTAACCTCCTTATCCTTATTCTAATCTATAAAAGGTCCTCTTCCTCACCCAGTAAAAGTTCTTCCTCTTTGAAATCTCCTGCCTCTTCCTCTCTATCTTTGCTCATGTCTTTTGTTCAGCTTCTCCTATGCTTTTAGGGCACACTAATATGCTTCTTCCACACTCTTCAACTTGATCAAACTAATCTCATCTTGTATAGATGACCTCAAACCATTCACATATCTGGCTACTTGCTCAATTTCCTCCTTCGAATGTCCGAATATGATGTTCAACTTATAGACCTCCTTAGTATATTCTATCACACTTGAATCTTTCTGCTTCAAATTTTGCAACTTTCGGAACAAACTAATCTGATAATATGTAGGCATAAACTTTGTCTTTAACTTGTTCACTATCCGATCCCATGATTTGATTTTCTCCTTTCCTCTTCTTTTCCTATCTGTCTGCAAATGTTCCCACTAAAGGGATGCATGTCCTCTCAACTTTGTACAAGCAAACTTCACCTTCTTATCTTTAGTAGTACCTTCAAATTCAAAATACTTTTCCATCTCTGTAATCCAATCAAGCAATTCTTCTGAATCCAACTTACCATTATAATCTGGTGGATTGAAATGTGGTTTTGTATTTGCTTTGGTTAGGGCTCTTATGAACCTCTCTTCTCCCTGATTTAGGCCAAGTTGCTCTTCTCTTCCTCTTTCATCCTAAAATTCTACCTCTTCATCACTCACATCATTAATTGGTCAATCTCTTCTTTGGGCCGTTTTGACTGCATCTAATTTGGCAACAATTCCTCTCAACATCTCCATTAAAGTTGGGTCTACATTTCCACGCGCTCCATTTCCTCTAACATTTCTTCTTCCCGCCATCTTTACACAAGTCCTTTGCAGCTGTAGGTTGGATCCTCAATCCACCATCCCACAAAAAATATTCAACAGGACTCCACAAATTCCAATGACCTCACATGGATCGAATCTCGCTTTGACACCAATCTGACACAACCATGATAGGAGGGTCCACAAATAGAACAATCCAGACCGTGCAAAAAGAGTAACACAATGAAAGCAACACAGAATATGGAAGAAAATGCAAATGAAAATATTCTCATTAACAAAAATCTCAGTTACATTCAGTTGACAACATCCGGGCTTATAGATTCGGCTCACAGGCATGATAATACATGCTCAAAATACAACATTCCCATATGCTCCTATATGCGAGATGAATATTACAATCAAATCTATATTATTCTT
>VDFB02072079.1:0-21639 GCA_007258455.2 Sequoia sempervirens
CCAAAAAAAATTAAAGTTACTGTCAAATGGTGAAAAAGATCTGTCCTCTAAATCATTTGCACATGGTGATTGAGAACACAGTGAGTAAGAAGTAAAAGAGCATTGGATCATAGCACTGCAAAATGGTCATGATTTATGCAATGTCCAAGTCATTGTTCTTTTGATCACAAAGGAGATCAAGATAATAACCAACATACTGATGTGCACATAGAATCTTCATGGATTGCAAAATTCCTTACAAAGCAATTACCATCGCAGAGTTTAAGGTGAATTGTACCTGCTATTTTATGCTGATATGGATATGTTCTAACTTGTAGTTAATTATTGTAGCTTAACAAATAGGCTAAATAGCTGTTCATATACCATTGTTTCAAATTCTAAATTGCTATACCTTATTCTATGAGCAAATCACAGGAGGATTCTATACATAAGACACCATTGTTTCAAATTCAAAATTGTTGGCTCTTTCACAATTGTTCACTTCATTTATTTCATCTAAGACATCTTGCTGTATAGAAGATGCTCTCAAAATCATAGTAAAATCCTTTATTCTGGGATGATTGTTTAGAATCTTTCCCATCATAACAATGAACAAAATCACCAGTCATTAACCTAAACTTTGCAAGGGTTTCATCAAATTCTACTTTTCCACTCTCTTTTCCATTCTGAATTTTATTCCCAATTTCATCTATGAAGAACTTCCTTAGCCTGTAGATCCTGTTGTTAGCCATAACTATACCAGGCGTTGAGGTTAGCTTCGAGGTTTTACCCAAGCAATAATTGACAAAATTTGGCCTTACCAGATCAAAATTTGGTAAGGCCAAATTTTGTCAATTGTTGCTTGGGTAAAAACTCGAAGCTATCCTTGACACTTGGTAAAGTTATGGCTAACAAAAGGATCTACATGTTGAGGAAGTTCTTCATGGATGAAATTGGGAATAAAATTTAGAATGGAAAAGAGAGTGGAAAAGTAGAATTTGATGAAACTCTTGCAAAGTTCAGGTTAATGACTGATGCTTTTGTTTATTGTTATGATGGCAAAGATTCTGAATAGTCATCTTGGAATAAAGTATTTTACTATGATTTTGAGAGCATCTTCTATACAACAGGTTGTCTTAGATCAAATAAATAAAGCGAACAGTTGTGAAAGAGCCAATAATTTTAAATTTGAAACAATGGTGTCTTATGTATAGAAACAATGGTATATGAACAACTATTTAGCCTATCTGTTATTCTACAACAATTAACTATAGGTTAGAAGATATCCATATCAACATAAAATACTAAGTGCAATTCACCTCAAACTTTGTTGTACCTGAGTATGAGAGTACCTGAGCTTTTGGTGTTTCTAGATGGAATCTATATCAGAAAAGTGTAGTCTCCATCTGAAGGAACCATCTTCGGGGCTCTTCCCTGAAATGAGGGTTGAAAACATTAGAAGAAAAGCAATACCATAATTCTAAAGTAACAATTTGTATGAAGCCAAATGTTATAAAGTATAATTAAAAAGACAAATCCTTACAATTGGACCTCAAATTGGACCAAGCAATTTTATGATTTTATCTTTAGAATGTAGGAACTTTTTTTGTCGAAGTTTCACAAACTCAAATTGTATCCGAAATTAGACTGATAAAATTTATGATTTTATCTTTAAAATGTAGGAAATTCCTCTATCAGAGCTTCACTACCTCAAATTGGATTTGAAATTGGTCCAGCAGATTTATGATTTTATCTTTAGAATGTACAAACTTTCTCTATCAGATATTAAGGATCTTAGGTTGGATGTCCAATTGGACCAACAAATTTATGATTTTATCTTTAGAATAAAGGACCTTCCTCTGTCGGATATTCTGAAATTCCTACACTCAAGTTCTACTTCCTAGCAAAAACACTCGAAAGTGTTTCACATCGTCTCAAGGTACTCTCCAACCTGGTTATGACATTGATAGCAATCCAATTTTTCCTGAACTTTCAATACCCGAACATTGCATCACAATCTATTCTTCCTGCACATAAAAATGCCACATATTAACCCCTTCTAAATAAAACTAAAAATCATCATAAAACCATAATTAATAAATCATTTCAGCTTCAGAAAGAATCTAATGTCAATTACTATAAAAAAAAAGTTTGTACAAATCACAAACAATCCATGAAGCCATCCATCCAAAGAGAAAATAAGCAATGTAAGGATTTGAGCAATATAAGTCCAAAGGGTTATGTTGTAACAATAATGGAATCACCATAAGAGCACAACCGAGGAACACATTCTTGTGATTGTAATTATGTGATCCATAACTCTATTAGTCATGTGGCACAGTTGTGCTATAACAAATACAAGATGCATTCATGTGTGACCCAAGTTTAATGTGGCTATGTTGTGATAGAAATGAAGGCACTCATATGAGCACAATTCATGTACAAATCACTATCATCACAATTAGGTGTTAATCATGATTGGGTGCATTTAGGTTGACTCAAGTTTAACAAGTTATGATGTAATGATAGCATGATCCAAGAGTGATTACCTCTTGCTGCAATAAAGAGCCTATAACTCTGGTTGATATGCAAAGTGGTTTTGTTATATCAATTATGTAGTGCATTCAAGCACAACCCATGTTTAATGGGCTATTCTAGAGAGTGATTGAGATTTTCTAAACCTTATGAATATTACTTAAATGTGTACAACTTAAACTACAAACCAAGTTTGTTACATACTTGAATGCAATCTTGGCTTACCACAAACTATAATAATGTTATCTGCTAATAACCATTATGGAAAGTATTAAAGAAAGACCCATGCTATATAGGATACATTTCCTTGATTAGGTTTACATACCTTAATGATCAAACACAAGTTTCCCACAAACTCTAGGATACAATCCAAGATCATACCACAACCCTGTCAAGACAACTAATTTCCTGACCCAAGATTTAAGGTTGTTTTTTAATACCAATAGAAGCATTGGTAAGAGCATGACTAGGGTACAAACCCTAGGCCTCTATAGAAACATAAATCATAACTCTAGTGGATTAGTGAGGTTGCAATACCAAAAAGATTGAGACATTGTAGCGAATAAAAAACTCTTGCAATCTAAAGATTGTAGTCAATAACAAGCACACTATGTAGCTTAGTGACATTTGTAAATGCAATCTATGGTAAGAAGAATGACAGTCACTTGAGGTGTGATAGTCAAAAAGAGGTTGAGTAGTGACAAGATAATAAAGCTCAAACCTTGCATAGTAAATTGGAGATTTTAACAGTGAGTTTCCTTACCCCTTTTCTGACCTTAAGGGTTTTTCAAATGTTTTTGGCAATGTTAGACAAGGAAAATGCAATTAGGGAATGACTATCCCAATGAAGTAATAGTGGTAATCCACCGAGGTTCAATGTTTCTTCTTAGCCATTGTATAATGGAGGTAGTGGATTGCATGTTTGAAGCGGTGTTTTTGAGACTCATCAAAGATGGGAGAATAGTGAATAATACAGCAATGGATTGTGAAGTAGTGACAATAAGGTTGGAGGATCTTAAGACCCACAATACCATGAAACAATGAGTCCCCTTTAGTAAGTAAGTAGGCAGTCTATAGGAAATAGTTTGATTTTATAGAAGGATGCTCATGAAAGGAATCTTCAAGTGACAGTGAGTGAGCTATTTGAGATTGCAACTAAGGGTGCAATATCCAGTCTTAAAGGCAATTAGCAAAGCAATAAATGTGCAAGAAAATCAAATCATACACAATAAATAATTCACAATGTTATCTTGCATATGCCTTGAGTTTGAAGACAAAAATCTCATTGTATCTTGATGAAAGTAGTGACCTTAATGGTCAATCACTAGCAACCATGATTTTAAAACATGCTATTGTGTTTATGGAGGCAACATTTTAAGCAAGGAAGTGAGAGGTGCTTTGGAACAATGGTAGGTATGAAGGACTTGCTTTATATGCATACTATGCAATCTACCTTAAGACAACGTTCTTAAAAGAGATTGAAGGTGGATTATGGAACTCAAGGGTTACCATGATTAGGATTAAAGCAAAGACTGGGATCTATTTAAAAGCCACTATCACGAAGCTATTAAAGATGTCACATGCAAAACACTAGCAGCTGGAGTAATGAATACAACGCCAAAGAGGACAGTGTGTCGGGGCAGATTTAGGAGATCTCCACATTATCTAATCATAGACAAATACAACATTTATTTATTTTTTTAAATTAAAAGAAATCATTATAAACCCTATATATGATACATTGATACTTTAAAAGCATCTGAAAGAATTTGAGATTATGCAAATATATGTCAATTAAATACCTGGATTACAAATAGTAGCACAAACAATGTAACCCTTGTTGAGTAGAGCAGGAATGAGATGAGTAGCAATGAATCGAACTATGCCTCCTGTCACACACATCTCCTTACCATTCTTTGTCATTCTTTATTGAAACACTTCTCCATTTTGGTAGGCTACACCTGAAAATAAGGTTTTGATGAAGGTTTTAGAGAATGTTTATTAAAATGAAAATTCCATTATGGTGAGCTACGCTTGAAAATAATATTTTGATGAAAGTTTTATAGAGTATGTTTATTAAAGTTTTGGAGTATTTTGGCGGGCTATATCCTTGATTCCTTAAATGATTTATTCAAATGGATTGTGACTAAATAAATGACTAACTATTTAGTCATTTTATTTGTGTGACTAAAAAATTTTTAGTCAATGACCAAATTAGTCATTTATTTACTCATTTATAGCTGATTTGCAAAAAGATAGTAGAATTTAATCATTTTTAGTTGCTGTGACTAAAAGTTTTAGTCACCTAGTCATTTGTTTCCCAAATTCTACTAGTGACATAGTGTGAAATTGTTAAGGGTGACAATTTCTGGCACTACAAGTCTTCACCCCTCAAGTTTTCAAGGTAAAGCCATGAGATCACTAGAAAAAATGGATGCCAATAGGTTGACATCCTACATTATAAAAAAAATCAATAAAATCAAAGTAAGTCTCCCCTTGGTCAAAATAATGAAGATGCTAGAAGTGAAACAATATTTTCTCTAATATTAGGACGATTAACTAGTTAAGGAGACTTCAACAAAAGAAGTCCCATTTAGAGAAATCAAAGGCAAAGATAAAGCTCCAATACAAGTTGTAGATGCTCATGTATCTATTTACAAGAAAAAAATAGAGTCCCTACCATTCTTGCTAACATTGTACATATTTGATAAGAATCTCCATATTGTTTAGTTAACATTGGAGCGTCGTGGTGCAAGGAGTAGGAATGGGCACGAAAGCGCTGTTTTGAATGTTGAGGGCATTGAAGAGGAAGAAGATGCTAATTCAAATGATGATGATGGTACTCTGGTGGTCATTGGAGTTGTGTTTCTCCCTATTATGTGTTTGATGTAGTGGTGGGGAGACTTGTTTGTGGTTTAGGGGGATCTTTCTTGTCCACTCCTGGTGCTGCTTGGTGCTCGTGTGTATGCTAGGTTTGTGCAATGGTTGCTCTTGTTGTCTCTTGGTGACCTCGATTTGGAGGCTCTTCCTTTTTCTATGTCTCTGGTGGTGTTCTTCTTGGTTGCCCTATTTTCAGTGAGGTTGGTATTTCTTTTCCCTTTTCTCTTCGTGAGTTGCTTTGTGGGTTGCGGTCTCTTTTTGTTGGGTTGTGATTTGGTGAGTGCGATAGTATTTGTTTTGCTATCTTAGACCATTATTTTATTATGTGAGTGCCCCCCTTCTCTATGCTTTGTTTTTTTTTATTCTTTTGCTTGGGGGGTGGCTACTGCTCCTTTTTTTCTCCTATGGGGCTCCAGTTTTTGCCTCTATTGTGGGAAGGGCCTTGATTTCTGGCTCTTTCTGGTGCATCCTTTTGGGTTCTTTTCTTTGTGGTATTCGATGGCTGGTGTTTTGTGGGTGATATTCTCTTTGGAAGGTCTTTGGTTTGCTAATGGCCTGCTTTTCTTCATTAGCTGTTTGGACTCTGTCCATGTTGGTGTTTGCTTGTTGAGGGCTGGGTTGATCTTAATGTTTTATCTTTTGACATAGTTTTTTGTTTTGTTCTTAGGGGTGAAGTTTTTCCTCTCTATTGTTTCTTGTTTATTCTCCATCTTGTTGCTCCTTTTATGGCTATTGTATCTCCTTTTATTTTGGAGATACATACTTTTAGAGAGGTGGACTTGTTATGCTCTAGTGTGTTGGAAGTAGAGTTTTCAACTTCTTCCTTCAAGTTCCAGATTCTCATGTTGCCAAGGGATGTTGTGATAGCCCTTCTTACTAAATTTTCTTACCACCTAGTTCTTCAGTTGTGGTCTTCTATGGAGGTGGAGACTACTCCTATGGAGGTGGAGTTGGATGTTGTAGACTTGGTGGGAATATCTTTTCTCTTATACTGGATCCTATTGATGTGGAGCTTGGATGGGTAGGAGAGATGTAGTTTTGGTGGTAAGGGGTCTTGCTTATCCTCTCCTATAAATAGGATCCCTCTCATTTAGAGGTGGAGGTTGGGATGGTTTGTTGGGTGGGATGGTGTTGCATGATTGTTGATGCTTCGTTGTGTTCTTATGTGCTATCCAAAACCCCTTTTAAGGTGGAGTGTTTGGATTTACTAGACCTTTTGAGATGATGGGATATACTGGTGCTATAATCCATTAAGGTCATTGTTTTCTTTGGCTCAACATTGGTAGTGTTGAGCAGTTGGTTTGCTAATGCCTAGCTGATATAGGTTGTGTTCAAGTTTAGTTAAGGGTTCATTGTCCCTTTAGAAACCTAGTTGTAAAGGGTTTAAGGCCCCTTTAAAACCTTTTTCTTGTGTAGCTTGATTAGTCTTATTTTTATCTTTTTGGCTATTGTTGTTTGGTTGCTGTTGGTTTGTGTTTCATTTTTGTAGCAATGCTCTTTATGATAGGGTTTCAGGTCCCTTCAAAGCCTATTTGTAATGGGTTTTAGGTCCCATCAAAACTTGCTTTTCCCCTAATCAAAAAAATTGGTGCATCCACCAATGTCATTCCTTTATTTGTTTTCCAAAGGATAGGACTAACACCATCCAAATCCTCTAAGAGGGTAACCCATATAGATAAAATTAAAGAATATTATAAGGGTACTTAATCACATTCATATGTAGTTGGCTTCAAATCCCTAGGTCTAGAATTATATTAACTATCAAGTTGCAGACATCCCAAATTTCTATAACATGCTTCTAAGTAGGAGTTGGTGCAAATCTCTTAATAGATACATGGAAATTGGCTTATCCCATATGTGGCTCCCATGGAGAGGTATCCAAAACTAGATCAATATAGAAAGAGAGCCTAGGATGAAGCACCTTATAAGGGAGTACAATAATACTAACAAGATCCTATAAGCTAAAGTAGATCCAAGTGTGTACATTCTTGAAGTAGAAGAAGAGGAGATCCTAATGATGAGTGTCAGTAATAAATATCATATAGAAATGCCATATTAGGATATTATTGAGGAATTTTCAAGAAAAAATGTTAGTATAAGTAGAAGAAGAATCATTCTCCAATGATGATAGGGAATGGATTGAAAGTTTCTAATAATTCATGTAAAAGTTTTTAAGAGACTAAATATTTTTGGAAAAAGAGTGGCCCTTGATGACTTGTTATTTCCTAATTGGTGTAAAATTAACAATGATGCATATTCTAAATTAACTAATTCCTTGTGTATCACTACAATTAACAAGGTGAAGGGTATACACATGTCATCTAGACTATAGTATCACACTTAACCCCTATTAATAGAATCCCTACATGAAGAAACTACTCAAGAGGGAGAAGATGAGTTGAAATCTATAACATGCTCAAAGCAACAAAAGAAAGGTCAGAGTTATAGCTTTTAAAATTTGATGGTTCCAAATTGAAAAAAGGAGCTAGAGTTAGGGTAGAGTTGATATATCATCAAGGTAAATCCTTCTTATTAGATTATAGATTGTAGTTCCATTATACCCATAATGTAGCCAAAAATGAGGCACTCATCCATGGACTACTCCTATCTCATAAAAATAAATTAAAAATGTTGAGTCTTTGTTGATAATAAGTTAATAATAAAGTAGATCCAAAACAAATATACTTGCCATAATAAAATATTATCATGCTATCAAAATAGAGAATGGGATTTAATTGAAGGATTTTACATCTTCAATATCTAGTTGATCCATATGAGTATAAATCATATTATTGATGCCTTGGCTCCAGTAGCGAGTACCTTAGAGCCCTTTAATTTGTCAAGATTAAATAAATTTATAGTTTAGTCGACATCCATTTCTTTAGTACTAGACAATGTGCCTCATTTGCATGTATTAAATGATGACTAACACATCATAGATTTTATTAAAAATTCATGTTTTATTGAATCCCATAACATTGATGAAAATTAAATAGAGGAGGTAGAATTTGATGAAGAAGGAATTTTCAACTTGAAGACCAGTTGGTGAGCCTTTTCCAAGCCTCTGCCCAACCTATCTTCCAACCCTTTTTCTGACATAGCCCACTATCAGTGGCAATCTTGAGCACTTCCTTCCATCAGGGGATGGAAATCCCTAAGTTCAAAAAGTATGGTGGCAAGGGAGATCCACAAACACATGTATCATCTTTCAATGCTATGTGCATGGATTTCTTTCATCATGATGCTTTGATGGAAAAACTCTTCCCTTGATCTCTCAAGGACACAATGCTTGAGTGGTACTGTTCCTTTCCTGATAATTATATATTCTCATTTGATTAGCTCGTGAATTAGTTTCTCCATGAATTCTAGGCTAAGATCAGTCCAAAGATAACCTTCTCGGATCTTGTCTGATGTAAGTAGGGAGAAAACGAGAAGATAATTAACTTTATTGTACAATACTAAACACTCTTTTTACAGATCTTGTACCCGCTGGCCAACTCATATGTGTAGAAGGTATTCATAGGAAACCTACAATGATCCTGGCAGGAAAAAATTGCCTCAATGAAGTACCCTTCTTTCG
The DNA here is from genome assembly GCA_007258455.2 of Sequoia sempervirens. NCBI lineage: Eukaryota > Viridiplantae > Streptophyta > Pinopsida > Cupressales > Cupressaceae > Sequoia > Sequoia sempervirens. The sequence continues at coordinate 8,975 of VDFB02072079.1, forward strand.
CACACTTGTGTGCCATGTTGCGTGAGTATCAACAAATGGTGGTTCAGTTCGGGGGATCTTCCTCATGCTGCCATTCTAATGGAAAATCTATTGTGTCTATTTCAGGAAAAGGAAAAGCTGTTACGAATGTAGTTGTAGTGACTAACGATCACAACCTCAGACACAATTTTTTTATGAAGTTAGCTAAATCTTATTCTTCTATTTTATAAATTTTATTAAAGGATAAGATCATAACCTTGGGAAAATCCTTAACCTTTGAAGGAGCATTATCTTGATTGGTATGATGGGAATGCTTTTTGTGAGTACCATCATGTTAATGGTCATGATACCCAGTGTTGCATGCACCTGCGTCATGAGATACAAGATTGTATTGATGACGATACCATCTGTCTTGATGGGAAGAAGAAAAACACAAATAAGTTGGTAGTGAAGGCCAATAGGAAGTTGTAGATTTACATGGACCCCTTTTTGTCCCATTCTGTGAATTTGATTATTGACCCCTTTGGTGCTTCTACTAAGCCTTCAATGTAAATGTGGTTTCAATTACTCCTCTCCTGCAGCTTGCGATTGGTTCGCTAGATGTGACTTTCACCTCGTAGGACTTTCCTTTGAATAACAAGCCCTCTACCCTATACATTTTAGCTTGCCTCAATGGAAACATTGAGACATGAGTCCTAGTTGATCCCGCGAGCCGGGTAAATATTATTATGGAGGAGACATTATGACTAAATTCATTAGAGAGGGAAGAACATGAGAAAAAAAATGTGATAAAAGAGGGATTCACTGCACACAGGTCTCCTTGTTCTCAAGAGATCACCAGGGGAAAAACTACCCTTATACACCTCAACATAAGCAAGTTACTAAAAATGTAGAGAAGTATACCCAAGTTGTGTTTCAAAGAAAGTTACTTCAAATCTTGAGAGCGTGAAACTTTGAGATTTCTGCCTCAGATGAGTGAGCTCTTGGCCAAAAGACAACAATGTGGTTTTAGGAAGCCAACATGACATGTTGTCATCTAAAAGACGTGCTAGAATCCTAAGCAACAGAGGGCTCAGGAACTCAAGCAGAAATAATCAAGTTTCACTTCTAAACTCAGATCTAGGATGTACTGAATGAAATAACCAAACAAGAAGCTAGAAGCTATAACAAACACAAGGGGACTTGGAGAGAGCTTACCTTTTACTGGATGTTCGGATCTTCACTCCAAGCTCCTCTATGCAAGCTACACACAAAAAAATGAGGGGAAGAGGTTGGGGTTGTATAGGGGCCTGCCTCAGTTAGACCCCTATTTTGGTCTTCCCACCTCCATGGGCCACCAAGTTGGAAAGGAGTGCAAACGAAGTAAACAAAGTGTGTGGTGAAAGAAAAATGTGCTTAAGGAGTAGAACCCACACCAAAAAGTAGTAAATGAACAAGTAGGAAAGGAAAGTGAGAGAGAGAGCATTACCCATGGGCCTAGACCCTCTCTGGAGCACACAGATGCACCTTTGAGTGCTTGCTTGAGAGCTGTTGCTGCTGGAAGGACCTTGATCCGGCATGGATTTGCTTATGAGAGTGCTACTACCAAGGATGAAGAGAACTCAAAGATGGAGCAAGTGGGAAGAGAGATTGAATGAATGACTTCCAACCCCAAATGAGAGCAAGAAAGGGGTTTTTGATGCATGCAAGGGCGAGAAAGATTTGTTACATCCAAAATATGATTGCTAGGATGCGTGTCAAGAGAGCTAAGTTTCCAAATTCCCTCTTTCAAACTCAGAAAACCAATAGGACACAAGCACGTCCCGCAGACGTCTGCGTGCTGCATGGGCATCGAAAGCCCAGATTTTTGGGAAATTGTTGTCAGGGTTTTGTTGCTCTACCACAAGTCCACATGGAGTTAGAATCACAAAATTTTGACCCATGGTATTTTTTCCATTAATGCTCTAAGGTATCATAAATGTTAGGCAAAAATGCAAAAATGTGGAATTTCCCCTAGGTGCAATTCTGTGACATTACATTTTTCTTCCACTTTAGTGGGCTTGATTTTGGAAAAAATCAGCCACACTAAAGTAGAGAAGAAAAACTTCACCTAAATTTTGAATTTTACAGATTTACGTGCCAAGAAAAAGGGGCCTTAAAGGCCATCGAAGTCAAGCTAACCGGTACCAAAGGTGCTCCTAGCAACTGAGCTCAACAAACAGTGACAAAACAGACATGAAAAATTGTTTAAGACTTTATCCTGTAAAACTCAAATTTTGAGGTCAACCTAAAAATTTAGAAGCTACAACGGCGAGAAGAATGATCAAGAGAAAGTCTTCGATTCATAAGAAAAATATGATCAAGAGGTGACTATACACCCCCTCTTGAGTTTTCCCCCAGTTTCGTGGGGTAAATTTAGGAGAAACCAGGGAGCCACAAGCTCTAGGAAAAAGGGCCCCGGGGGGCCTATATATACCTAGGTGGGCCCTTAGAAGGGTCATTTTCACTATTCACACTGAATAAATTGTTAACTTTTGTGAGAGAAAAGTCAGCAAAATGCCAAGCAGGAGGGAGTACGAGCGTTGAGATTGGAGGGGCTAGGCAATGAAATCGACGAGGGTTACCAAGTGGACTAGGTAGGTGTTGGCCTTATTGTTGCACCAAAAGGTTGACCTATCAATGCCCGATACAAGCATTAGTTAAGATCCACAGGAGGCAGTTAGACCATGTCACAAACCCGAGTGCTGTGTTGGACAAGGAAGACCAAGGGATACACCATCTTGCAACAATCCCCCCAGCAAAGTGAGGGGTTTGAACTTGTGACCTCTGCTCTGATACCAATTGTTGGCCTTGTTGTTGCACCAAAAGGTTGACTTATCAATGCCCGATACAAGTGTTAGTTAAGATCCACCAGAGGCAGTTAGACCATGTCACAAACCCAAGTGTTGTGTTGGACAAGGAAGACCAAGGGACACACCATCTTGCAATTATAGGCCTCTAAACCTTGTTTTTTGTGAATTTAAGTTTATTTTTAGGATTTTTCTGTTTGGCGAGGTGCGCAAGCATCTTTTTTGGGCGCTCACATCCAAAATGTGTGTTGTCATCCAGATTCTACGTCAAAGTCCCAAATCTGTGTTGGTGTCTTGATGACACGCTGTCATCCTCGAGGCATCCATGGCAGACAAGGATGCATGCACAACGCACAGACGTCTACGTTGTGTGCATAGGTCTTAAAAAATTTATTGTTTTCATAATGAAATTTTATGTTTTGAATTAAAATTTTTCACTTTTGCAGGAATATCTAAAGATTCGTGAGCATCCAGGAGAGCAAGCATTCTGACTCGTTCATTAGTAGAGGGACCGTCTTACAAATGACGAGGTCACGCATCTGGAGTGGGTCGGTCTCTGGTAGGTGTTCACCATGCTAGAGATGTGCTATCATGAGAGGATGCACACAACATTGATGGAGCGGTGGGACGCTACCACGTCATCTTTCTAGATACCTTGTGGGGAGATGACTATTACACTCAAGGATGTTTATTGGATCCTCAGACTACCCATACATGGACAACGGGTGGCTCTAGATGATACCCGATCAACATGGGAGTGGACAAAGGGTGTCCTCTACTACTGAGGGTGGACAAATGACAGTGATGACATGGGCCACATATACACACATTGGTATGACCAGGCAAGGACCACATCGTTGTTGCACTAGGTGATGGTCGTGACCGTTGCTTTTTGGATCACGATAGATGGGCAAGGCTTGCACCTGCACGGGGGACTTGTCCACATGATTAGAGAGATGTTGGAGTGTAGGACAATTTTTACCTTGGGGTGCAACATGCTAGAGCACCTCTACCGGGAGCTAGGTTGGTACATCGACTATGAGTACCGTAGCCTTACTGTGTGCACACTTTTGCACGTGTGGGCCTTTGCCAACATCATGTGCACTGGGCTAGTCAGTTTTCCCTAGCAATGACCATATCACATCCCAATGGCCCACTGGTACGACATGACAGGCCAGTGGAGATTCAAACGATTTATAGTTTTGGTGGCTATAGTTTGATACACTCACTACAGATGGGGTTAGATGGAGGCCCTACCAATTTTTTAGATGGGTGGATGATAGTAGGCATCTGGCGAACTTGCAACGAGACCATTTTTTTGTAGGTCACCACGACTATATTATAGTGCCATACTATTGGATTCTGGTCATGTGATAGCATGACCGCCCACAGACATGAATTCCACCGGATGTGCCCACATATACTAGGGATGATAGGAGCAAAATGAGACCTGGGGATTTCCCCCACCCCACCATCACCAATTTTGTTCCTTTCGATGATGATGAGCCCAACTAGGATCTGCCACCCATAATGGTGGTAGATAATGTTAGGGTTGTTGCACATTTTACATGGTGGTGGGAGAGGCACTGTCATGGTCCTGTGTTCGGCGAGGATGCCCCTAGAGGGGATCTTTGTCTATAGGGGGACTTGCCACCCCAACCTCTATAGGACAGACAGAGAGGGTGCCAGCAGGTCGACGAGGAGGAGAGGGTGTAGGAGGAGGCGACAGAGGAGATTAGACCCCCAATGGCCACCCCTATCTCATCGGTACTACTAGCTCCTACTGTTACAACGGTGGTGTCTTTGGCATCACTGGGAGTGGCTATTAATGCTGGCGGCGCGAGTCCCAACACCGGTCCTCATCCTGACCCCACATGGTAGCTAGGGGACCTAGGTATATAGAGTACATTGTTTATGCTTCTGTACTTCTAGTTTCTTTTGTTTATGATTATATACATATGCCATGTGATACTAATTTATCTTTTTTCCTAAGTGGTTGTAGAGGATGTATAGGGATGGACTGGGCTAATAGCTCAGTGTATTTTAGAGGTGGCCCCTAATGTGTCAATCCAGGGGATGGTCCTTGAGGCTTTCTATTTGGTGTCTATGGGATGACATGCCCTCGCTTTTGAGCCGGTAGCATGCTTGAGGACCACCTTCAAGGAGCAGGGTGCAAAGATCATCCAGCTGACTGTGGAGTTCACTACTATTCAGGGACAATGTGAACAACTATTGGGGGAGCTACGGACGGTGCTTGATGAGCGAGACGAGGTAGTGACAAGGGCCGATGTCATCGAGTAGGCATGTGACGGCCTCAAAAGCTACCTTGATGACCTCGATGGGTAGCCGACAACTATGATCCCAACAAATGTTCAACAACTGTGGGAGGAGCTAAGACAAATGAAGATGACCATATGCTCCCTATAGGGAGAGATTAGGGGGATGTGGGTAGCTTTGTTTGCATCACACTTGCACCGATCCAATTCCATGACCACCGTACAACCTCTCCTAAGAGTACAGGAGAAGTAGCCAAAGTTGGAGGGCTCTAGGAGCCATGCGCCACATCCATAGGGTGTGATTTTGTACATCATTTTTGTAGTGAGGGATACATACACATACATATATATAATTTGTAGATCTTTTGTATAGACATATATTCAACAACCACTCATTTTTTATATTAGTGGCTAGATACATGTACATGGAATTCGATACATACATGCGTATATATATATATGGACATATTTGTTCTGACATCATGGTATTGCTTATTTGGATGTGTATGCTTTTTAATTTCATGTATGTTTTATGGATGTTATTTGCTCATATGGATGTATGTTTAGATTAGATTCTAACATGATTTAATAAACACACATGGTTAGATGTTAATTAAATACAATGATGATCTAATTTCCTTAAAAGATGTAATGTGATGCATGGATACATAACATAGCAAAACACATGTATGTATAACACACACACACGTGCTCATATCATAACACAATTTTTTTCATAATGTGTTAATGAACAATGCCAATAGATGTAGTGCTACTACCCTTTCATAGAGAGAACACCACACAGATGACACATGGAACACTATGTATAGTATCGACGAAGATTCATGGCATTAACAGGCTCTTTTAGAGGTGTTCCATCCATAGATGATAATCCATAGGCACCTGAACCATACACAAAGATCACAATGTAAGAGCCTAACTAGTTAGGACTAAATTTCTATCTCTGATTAGGTGGCACATTTACATTTCTCTGGTTTTCACAGAGAACCAGGTCTCCCAGTTTAAAGGTCCTAGGAAGCACACTCTGATTATATTGTCTTGACAATGACCGTTGATAAGATTTAAGATGATCAAGGGCCTGTAATCGGCACTCATCGAGCATCTCTAGCTGATGCAAATGGTTAACTCAGTAGGTTTCATCATCAATTAACCCCTTAAGGGAAACTTGTAAAGAAAAAAACTCCAACTTTAAAGGCATGATAGCTTCGGTACCATACACGAGATTGTAAGGTGTTGTTCCTATTGCCGTACGAAAACTTGTGCGATAAGCCCACAAAGTGTACATTAATTGAATATGCCAATCCTTACCATGCTTATTAACTATTTTGTGAAAAATGAGCTCAAGAGTTTTATTAGACGCCTCTGCTTGACCATTAGATTGTGGATAGTACGACGTAGAGAATCTATGTTGGATAGGAAATTTCTCTAAGAACTGCTTTACTTCCTTGTTCTTGAATTTTGTGCCATTATTAGAAACAAGTGTAGCATGCAATCCAAAATGATAAATAATGTTGTTCATGAGAAAGCTATAGATAGCTTTAGCGTTTGTGGATTAGAGTGGAATAGCTTCAACCCATTTCGTGAAGTAATTCGTATTGGTAATAATAAAGGTATCTCCCTTGGAAGGAGGTGATATTTTTCTGATAATGTCCAACCGCCACTTTGCGAACAACCAAGGAGAGGTTTGATTTTGTAACTCTTGAGTAGGTGCATGAATAAGATGATTGTGTTGTTGACATTGAAGGAACTTTTTAACAAAATCGAAGGAATTTTGTTCCATCATTTTCCAATAGTACCCCATATGTATTAATCTTCTTGCCAGGGATCTACCACCAAAGTGTCTGCCCCCAAAGCCTGAATGGGCTTCCTTAAGGGAAAGGGGTATTTATGCTTTAGTGAGACACCTGAGAAGCAAGCCGTTATAGGATCTTCAATAAAGAACATTGGATAAAATGACGTAACGTGCTGAAAGCTTTCGTATACGAGTGAGATCATTTTTTGTCACATCATCAGGAAATTTCCCATTCTTTAGGTAATTATAGATACTAGAGAACCATTCTCTCGAGTCTACATGAGAACACAAAAAGGATTAGGATTCAGGTTGATTAGAAACCGCAGGGTTTTGCAGGACTTGAACCATGTAGTGGTATTGTTTCGTATCCTCTTCTGAAGGTACCAAGGAGGCATCACTTGCCATGGCATCAACATGCCTATTTTCCCTCCTAGGGATACTATCTATTTGAAAGAGGAGAGCTGATTAAGCAAGGAAAATTCAAGGTCTTGATACCAGGACAACTTATTTTATTTAGCTTGATAGGTCCCCATAATTTGATTCACAATGAGCTCAAAATTTCCTAGTATACGGAGATGTTTGATTCTTAGTGTAATCGCGGCATGCAAGCCAACAATAAGAGCTTTGTACTCAACGATGTTATTGGTGCAAGAAAATATAATCAAAAGGATAGAGGGACCGGTTTACCTTTGGGGGATATTAAGACCACACTTGCTTTGAAACTAGTCTCACACCTTGATCCGTTGAAATACATCTTCCACTCAAGGTCATAATTAATTATGAAAATATTCTCATCAGGAAACAATTCCAACCTTGGGAAGGAACGAGATGTGGGAGCGTCGGCCAATTGATCGGCAACTCCTTGACCCTTTATTGATTTTTGAGTAATGAAATTTATATTGAACTCATAAAGCAACATAACCCATTTCGCTAATCTCCTAGCAAGGTTAGCACTGGAGAACAGATGTTTCAAGAGATCCATTTTTACTATGACATGTGTTTCAGCATGGAGAAGGTAGTGTCTTAGCTTCTACATAGTGAAGAAAAGAGTGAGACATTGTTTCCCCATGGAGGAGTAACGAGTTTCATAATCAACTAGAACACAACTAATGTAGTAGACCCCTTTTTCTTTCCCCGTGTCATCATATTGAGACAACAAAGCTGCTAATGAATATGGTGACCTAGCAAGGTAAAGAAAAAAGGGTCTATCTTGCATAGCCGACATCAATACGGGAGGATTGGCCAAATAGGCTTTGATTGACTCAAAGGCTTTTTGGCACTCCTCATCCCATATGAAGCGAACATGATCCGTTTTCAATAAACGAGGGTTCAAAGGAAGGGTACAATCAGCCAATTGAGATACAAATCTATGAATCACTTGAATCTTCCCTTGTAAACTTTGTAACTATGTGATATTCCTTGGTGGAGGCATGTTAATAATGGCATCAATTTTATTCGTGTCAACCTCGATTCCACAGTGAGAAACTATGAACCGCAAAAGCATGCCGAAATCCACGTAAAAAATGCACTTATGGGGATTGAGTATCATCTTATAGAGTCGAAGCCTTTCGAAGATAAGATGAAGGTTCTTCACATGATCCTGACGGGTTATCAATTTTTCCAAGATGTCGTCAACATAATCTTCTAAGATCTTATGAATAAAATCATGAAATATTAGGGTCATTGCCTGTTGGTAAGTTGCTTCCACGTTCTTTAACCCAAAGGGAATGACCACATAACAAAAAGTATCCCAAGGGGTAGTGAAGGTTATCTTGTATTGATCCTCTGGGTTAATATGAATATGATTGTAACCCGAGAAGCCATCCATAAAAGATAACAATTCATGGCGTACAGTCGAGTCCACAATCCTAACTATATTAGGCAACAAAAAATCATCCTTAAGAGAAGCCTTATTAAGATCTCAAAATTCAATACATATTCAAATACGACCATCAGGCTTACTAACATCGACTATATTCAAAATCTAAGGGGAGTAGTCAATCAGACAGATAAAGCCTGCTTTCAATAGCTTCTCTATCTCAGTCTTGAATATCAATGCCACCTTGGGATTGATCTTTCAGATTTTCTGCTTAACCGGCTTGACGTCGAGACATAGGATGATATTTTGAACCACTATAAACTCATCAATACTGGGCATATCCTCGTATGTCCAAGCAAAGATATCAGGGTGAGAATGCAAGAGATCAGAATGTTCATCCACTTCCTCTGAAGAGAGACACTTCCCAATCTTGATTAGTTTTTTTGAGGATTTAGGAGCCATAGCGACTTCAGTAGTATCTCCTTTAAGGAGAGAATTGCGATCTTCAGGATGAGATATTAGAACATCATTACTAACATTAGATAGAGGGTCTTCATCATCAATGCTCAAGACCGATTCTCCAAAGTATGTTTGTTTATGCAGGCGATACATGAATCGTCTCTTGTGATGAAAAGAAGGCAACAAGGAGTAGGAACCTAGGAATTCCTCCAGTGCTTCATTCGAAGAGAAGACATCTAAAGTTATTTTCTCAGCCTGCTCCCTTTCCTCTATCAAATCAGGATGAACCAAGCTCAATGGATCGGTCGAAATCATGTTAACACTCCACCACAGTTTTTGCTTAGACTGTTCAACAGAGCATCCCAAACCTAGATAGAGTTGTCATGGATTAAACTAGATAGGGAATTGAATTCCTTGTTCAATATGCCTTATGCCCTTTTTCCCATATCCGTATCGAGAGGCGAGTTCATATCCAAACCCATAACATATTTGTAAAACTTCAAGAGGTGGTGGCTCTATGTAGAGTGTGTCATTCCACCAATGGATGTCAAATGTCTCCATAAGAGTGCTCCCACCCTCTTTAATAGGTTTGTAAACATTAACCTCCTTTGCAAGAGTGGGATTAATCCCCTTGAAAAAGGAAGCAGTGGTCTCCTCAACAGAATGACACTTCTCTTCCCAAGTGGGAGTGTCGTCCATATTTATGTCAAAAGTACCTAGAAATTCTATGCAAGAGGGGCTAGCCTTGTATTTCGACATAAAGAATTCAGAGAAATCCAAGGAGCCCCAATCATCGACAAGGAACGCATTCGATCGAGAGGAAGAAGGGTAAGATAGGGGTGACTTAGTGTCTTCTGCTTTAGGTGGTTCATCTTTATCGACACTCACTCCAGGAATGACTTCCATAGAGGGTATCGATGAAGAACATGTCATAGAATCAATGGTTAATGATGGAATAACATTCTTGAGAGTGGATATAATTGAAGCACAACCGAAAGCCGCTAGCTCACAAAGGTGAACAACTTCTGGATCTGCTTTAACCGTAACCACTTGATTATTTGTGACGAACTTCAAAGAATGGTGTTTAAAGTAGAGGTCACAACACCCATAGCATGAATCCAGGGTCTCCCCAAGAGAATATTGTACGGTAATAAGCCATACATCACATAAACCAACATAGGTAAGGGAATGAGACCTAGCTGCAAAGGTAGTATTATCATACCTAGAGCCTGCGGCCAACATTATCAAACCTGAAAATATACAAAGAAAAAGCTTCTAAAGAAGATGAATCAACTTTAATCTTAGGTAATAGGTCCATACCACAAATGTTGAGATTCAAACATTAATTATAATCATCAAAGGATTTGCTTGCTTTTGCACATTTGGAGGCAGACGTTCTTGTAGATGGAATGTAATATTTAACGAATTGGCTCGAATATGAGCCGACAACGCATTAACATTCGTAGGCCTAGTGGAGGTAGGAAAGATAATTTTTTGTAAAGCTTCTTGAAGCATCTCTTGGTAAACTAGAGCAGTTTGAAGCAAGTCCCAAAGTGAGATCTTAGCCGAAGTAACAAGAAGTTGCTCCACAAGATCATAATCCCTTGGTGCTTTGATCATAGGTTTAGGTGTTGAAGGAAGGCTTGGTTGAGAAGGTGGTAAAGAGGTAGGAACTTGAGTGGGTTGTGATGTAGGAACAAAAGGTTGTTGATTATCCAAGTTCTGTTTATTTCTCCTTGTATTATATGTGTGCCTAAGGACATTATAGGAAGTGGAGTCTATAGCTTTCACAGACCTTGAATATAAGTTTGATGAATCACTACGACATGAAATCCCATAGAAAGAATAGTTCTCCCTAGAGGACGAGTCAGCCGGGGTCACATAAATGACGGGTTTCTTAGGGCTCAGAGGAGCCACAGAGACCACAATCACATTTATTGACTCCTCAACTTGCGAAGCGGGAGTTCGTTCAGAAGATTTGCAGAGAAGGGAGAACACTTGTAAGAAGTCATCTAGAGCGTCTTCCAACATATCAAAATATTCTTCAGAAAAGGGATTATCATAAGCATGCAACATCGTGAAAATTAGATCCGACGTCTTCATGTCGGGTTCACTAAAATGTGATATAAGAGGCATTCACTGCACACAGGTCTCCTTGTTCTCAAGAGATCACCAAGGAATAAACTACCCTTATACACCTCAACATAAGCAAGTTACTGAAAATTTAGAGAAGTATACCCAAGTTATGTTTTAGAGAAAGTTACTTCAGATCTCGAGAGAGTGAAACTCAGATTTATACCTCAGATGAGTGAGCTCTCGAAAAAGATAGCACCGCGGTTTTAGGATGTCGGCGCGATGCGCTGTCATCTAAAAGATAACACAACTCCCACTCAAAAGAATTGACACAAAAATCCAACCCACTCACAAGGATAACACAACTAGCCAGGCTTTGATACCACTTGTAAGGAAAGCAGAGGTGCGGAAGCAACTTTCCTAACGTCAAAACCACAGGGAAGTAGAAGACAATACTTTTAATTTTTAAATTACAATCCAATTAAGACACACATGAAAGATTTATAGAAACAGAAAAATACTCAATGACAAATGAACACCAGATTTATGTGGGAAACCCTTTCAGTGAAAAAACCACCATAGTAATTGGAATCTCTTTGTATTTCAGTAATCAACAAATTACATTCAATGTAGAGACACAACTCTCTACTATCAATTTTTCAATTTCTTCATTCATTGTTCTTCCTATTACAAAAATGCTCCCTCTAATTCTCTATCTATTTTCAACTCAGAATGCTATCCTTTAAATATTACCACATTTTGATTTTTGTCCTCTATTCATCCTTATCTGCCATTACCCATCATAGAAAGTTTCCATCCCATTGCAAATTTCTCCTTCCATATAGTTCAGCTCCAACATCGCAACTATTGCAAAAATCTAACCGTCAACCATTTGAAATTCACTTCCTTTGATTGGTCCATGAAACACCACATAGGAAAGTCAAATGGTCAAAGAAACATTCAACTGAGTTTGCATGTCGATGAGACACAAGAAGTGTCTCACCGATGCTCAATGGCTTCATATCGATATCGGTGTAAGTCCCAACAGTCCACAAGACATTATAACGAAAGCCACAAGTCATATCGAAACCACTGACATCCAATGCATTCCTATTGGCAAGAGATTTCTCATCGGCAAGACTCATACCAATTCTCACAAGTCACATCGATTTCAACTTTTCCATTAGCAAGACTTTTCCATTCACCAAGAGGTTTCACCAAGTCTCCTCAAGTTTCACTGAAGCACTTGACAGTTGGCAAGACATTCTTCTTTCATCAAAACTTCACTCTGAGCAAACATGTCTTACCAAGTTGGCAAGAATTTTATCCTTCGCTGAGACCTCACATCGAGCAACCAAGTCTTATCAAGTCGGCAAGAATTCTTTCTTTCACCGAGACCTCACACCGACCACTCATGT